>CAUYRH010077329.1:0-57883 GCA_963574655.1 Perodicticus potto
ATATAGTGATTAAGAAAATGCCATGAAGGCTATCTCTCACAGTACGATCAAAATGTTTCTGATTGTATATGAAGCACATTCTGCCCTATGATTGCACCAATGTACACAATTATGATTTAATAAAATTATTAAAAAAAAAAGTTCTTGTGACCAGTCTCTAGGTTCCAAGGTTAATTGAGTTGTCTCAATAGGCATGCAGTGGCTCATGCCTATAATCCTAGCACTCTGAGAGGCAAAAATAGGTGGTTTGCTTGAGCTTAAGAGTTCAAGACCAGCCTGAACAAGAACAAGACCCCATTTCTACTAAAATAGAAAACTAGCCAGGCCTTGTGGCAGGCATCTGTAGTCCCAGCTACTTGGGAGGTTGCTGTGAGCTATGATACCATGGCACTCTAGCCTGGGGCAACAGAGTGAGACTCTGTCTCCAAAAAAAAAAAAAAATTCCTTGCAGAAAACAAATATCTTTCATTGCAGAGATTGAGGGAAGACCTCAGAAAGGAGCTCTTAACCCTTAGGTATGAAAACATAAGTCAGCAGAGAAATCCCCCCAGTCACAGTATAGTTCCTTTGCATTATCACTGGAGTCAAGGGAATTGCTGTGATGATCTGGGAGGAGTCCGAGGATTCCATGGGAGAGCTGTAGCGATGCTTGATCCTACAAGATGGATTTCCAAGTGAGATTAAGAATCTGACTAGGCTGCCCTGACTCAGAAAATATCACCAAGCCCTGCTCCTATTAATGACTTAGGAGGATCTGACTGGATTCGGTCCATTACCTGCAGAGGGTGGAGGCAGAGAGTTAGGTTGGAAGGTGCTCAGAGGCAGAGAACCTTTCTGGATCCCAGGATGGAAGCTGGTCTCTTCTCAGCTCATTGGAGTCCATGTTGTCTGAGCTACCTCTGATGGACAGGTTGCAATGGCGGATCACTGCCGCTTCTCTGTCTGAGGGATCCCTGTAACGGCTTTCAGGGCAACTGCCTGAATTTTCTTTCTCTTCTACCTGCCTCCAGACCGACCTATGCGAATATATTTGGTTTCCCAAACTCCCTTCTCAGCCCCTCATAATCCTGTTAGGAATCTCTTCTGCTTGTCTAGCTTGAGGCCCACCCTTTATTTAGGGAAGGTCTATTTCTTTACAGCCTGGGCCTGGTAGAAACATTTATATGTTGGGCTGGTAAGCTAATTGTTAGTAATTAGCTCCATTTCTAGCCCAAGCACACACTTTCCCTTTTTCCTGCTCTTTCTTTCCTTTTTCTGTGTCTTCCATGCCCCATACTTTAGGCAATGCTGCTGCTTTGCTTCTCAGGCCCCTTAGGGTGGCCACTATTTTCATGGCTGGTAGGTTCTTTTCATAGTCTGTTTTCATTCTGTCCCAATTCAACTCATCCCTTTTCTCCCTAATGTCCTCGTGGAGCCAGAAAATAGCTGCATGTTCCCAAGGACTTTAAGCCTGGGCATTTTAAGAGCTTACCCTCCCCATCATCCAGCTCTTTCGTCTGCAGGCTGCTGAGCGAGAAGACGCAGGCAGGGCACCTGCGGGGCAGCCCCTAATGACTCAAGATGAACAGGTTGTGCTCAAAGGCGCAACAGAAACCCATTTGTAACGTGGTTGTTTTTCTTTCAAAGCCTTAAGAACATAAGCAACCCATCTTACGGTGGAAGAGTGAAAGGGAGGGGTAGGGATCGAGAGACTGTCAGAGTTTGTTTTCACTTCAGGAGGCCCATTCCCCAGCATGTCCTCAGCCTAGGTGGGCTTGGATTTTAGCCGTGTGTGAACAGTAGTGCCATCTTCTGATGGCCTCTGCTTTCGCTGTGATTTTTTTTTAATTGTGGTAAAATATCCATAACATAAAATGTACCATTTTAACCATTTTAAGGTGTGCATTTCAGTGACATTAAGTACATTCACGTTGTTGTACAACCATTGCCACCATCCATCTCATCTTCCCAAACTGCAAGTCAAAACCCAGGAAGCACTCACCTTGGCCCCCTTCCTCCCCTGGCATCCTTCTCCTATGATTTGACTCAGCTTCTTCTTTTTTTTTGTTTTTTTTGAGACTTACTATGTCACCCTTGGTAGAGTGTAGAGTGCTATGGTGTCACAGCTCACGGCAACCTCAAACTCTTGGGCTTAAGTGATCATTTTACCTCAGCCTCCCAAGTAGCTAGGACTACAGGCGCCCACCACAATGCCTGGCTATTTTTCGGTTGTAGCTGTCACTGTTGTTTGGCAGGCCTGGGCTGGGTTTGAACCTGCCAGGCCTGGTGTATATGGCTGGCGCTCTAGCCACTGAGCTACAGGTGCCGAGCCTGACTCAGTTTCTTGAAGAACCATTCTGACTTCAGATGTGCTATTCTTCTTCTGTTAAATCTCAGCTCCTCACTCTGAATTTCAAGACCCTCTCCACTGGCCCCTGACTTACTCCAATGTTGTTCCATCACTTCTTGGCTCAGGGCCCCTCTCTGACAGGCAAGTCTGTGTTCTAGCCCTCGAGTGAGTGGCATTTCTCCACCAGAGCCTTTGCATGTGTCACCTTCCCCACTGTAGGTCCTGCTTTAGGACACCCTCCTGAAGCTCTAATAGACCCCTGTTATATGGCCCCTGACTCCCCAGCCTGTATCTAGTGTCCCACCTAGTTGCTCTGGCCCTGTCCTTGCCTCATGTCATTTCCCTCCCAGACTAGAGGCCACCTCAAGGCACAAGCTTCTGTCTGAAATCCATTCGGGTTCAGTGTACTCTCTTCTAGATCCTTGCTACTCAAAGTGCGGTCTGGGGTCTAGCAGCATCAGCACCACTCAGGCACTCAGGCTCCACCCCAATCTACTGATGAAGAACCTGTCTTTTAATGTGAAACTAGCAGATGAACAACGACAGGCCAACACCATTAAGTACAAGTGCGGGGGAGGGGCTGGGGGCGAGGGCTCAGTAAGCTCCCTCCTAACAGGTAGGTACCCTGTAGGCTCATATGGGACACCTGGGTGAAGGACTCAGCTACAACGCAGATGCTACCTAACAAGTGCAAACAATGTAACCCAACTGTATGTGTGCTTATAGTAATCTGGAAAAAAGATAAAAACCAACAACAAGATCAAGTTTGAGAAGCACTGTGTAGGGCTCCCCCAGCCCCCCAAAATAATTTATATTGCAGGTATGCTTAAGAAAAAATTATCTAAGTAACACCTCTAGACTAGATTCAAACTTCATGGGTATTTTTGAGGAGGGAAGAAGGACATTTTGTGTCCTTTAAATTTGTGAGTCTCTAACAAAATTACCCAGAAAACTGAGACCGGAGTTTCCGAAGCTGGGAGAGCACAGGAGTCAGAGTTCTCAAGGGGAAGGCGTGAGGCTTACTTAATGAGAAACTCCGCAGCTGTCTCGGGCTAGGCAGGACAGGGGCAAAGCTCCCTAAAACTCACTTTGAGGTTTGCTGGTGGTGTTTCCTCAGAATTAAGCACTCATCCCCAAGAAGACATTTGTCACTTAAGTCCCAGGGGGAAGCAGGGTTCAGGTCTCAAAGTAAGTTTCTGGTCTCTGTCTCCACAGCTAGGGCTGATTCATATTTTGTAGGAGGTTTGACTGTAGCCCAGGAGCTGGTGTAATTCTCTCCTTCCTCACCCCACGGAGAGGGCGCGAGGAGGGGCGCGAGGAGCGAAGACGGGGCGTGGGAGTCAAACCTGTTCTCCACATAGCAATCGGCTCATCTCACTCTTTGCTCTCTCTCCAAGCAGTGGAGTCCACAGCTGGGAAAACGTGGAGCCAGTCTCTGAGTCTGCCTGGCTCCCATCCAGCCTCCTTCCTTTTCCTTCCTCCCCCCTTTGGGAACATCTTCTGCGCTCTCCCACCTCCGGGCACAGGGCCGTGATGTGCGGTGGGAGGATGTGAATCCTTTCTGCTGGTGCCTTGCTTTTCCCGGTTATCTCCAGAAGATGATGCCGGGATTCACTGGCTGGTTGCTTTTTAAGGGATTATACAGTACCTGGGGGACAAAGTCATTTGGGGTAGACTGGGGAGAATGTGGTCTATTGAGCAGAAAAACAACGTAAATAAGAGATGTTTCCCAAGAGTCCTGGGAAAAAATTCCTCTGAGTCCGTCTCATGTTTTTCTGGGTTTGGGGTCTCCATTCGCTCTACTGGGGAAGTAATACGTTTCTTTGTCTTCTCCTAATTGTGATTTCTGGAGCAGAGGCCTTCAGGTATTACAGCTGGAGTAAAAGACCTCGTGTGTGTCTCTTGTCACTTCCAAAAGTATTTGCAAGCAATCAGTGCCCTTTGAATTTTATCACATGCTTTTATCTAATACTTGAGTGTCACTGCATGACCAGAGTGGCAGGGTGAGGCCCTGGGACCTCGTGTTGAAGATCAGGAGAGGGGGCACAGCCCTGTCTTTTAGAATTTCAGTCATTCAGAGTGAATAATACCCTTCACTGCCCTCTTTTCTGGGGCTGGCGTGTGGTTGGTTGGTGACTTCTTATATCACCAGGATGTATCGCTCTTGTATTTTGTCCAAGCTCTGGGACGTGACCTAGAACCACTGCTACAGCATAAAGAGTTCATACTGAACTTTTTCTCCATCAAGCTGAGGGTTCCCCAGGGACAAGGGTGGCGCCTCTTTCTCTGCATTTCTCTTCACACTGTATGGACAGGCTGATGAGGCTGGAATTTAAGGAAATCCCACTTTTCTGGTTCAAAAAGTATCTAAGACATTGATTCATTTGCACATAGTTCTCTTATGAGAGAAGGAATAGGCATTTAAGAAAAATTCCTTAACTTCTAGATCCAGTTGTTTTGATTCAGTTGAGCAAAATTTCTAACGAGGCTGAAGCTTTGGGTCTGTGTTCTGTCTTCGCCTTCTGTCTGGGAAAGACTCAATGTCCTGGGTACTTGGAGGTGGGAGGATATTGGTGGTGACTGGAGTCTGAGAGACCACGACATGTTAGCCGGGAGAAGCTGCCTCAGGACTCTGTAATGAGACTGTGTGTGGGTGTGTGTGTGAGTGTGTATTTCTTTTCCGACAGACTGCATAATTTTTACGACCAATTATTCCATTTGTAATAACCCTGAGATAACAGAGATCCCATCTCACGCTCTGTGGCACACACCAGGCACTCAAGGGAGCTAGAGGACACCATCCCTGATATAAGAATTCGATGGCTAGGGTGCTTTCACCAAGATTCAGATCGCGCAGGAGAGAGATGTGAGTGTTAAGAATAAACTTTGTGAGCAGCAAAAGGACTGGAATGGGGGCCACAGAGAGGACTGTAGCTTTAAAATCAAGGGCAGATTTATTGGGGATAGATAAAAGACCTGTCTTACAGCCTGAGAATCTTGTGGTCCAATATATTAATAGCTTCTGATGATGTTTTTACACATAACAAAAGAACAGGTGTTTGGCTATGACATCATGTCATCCCAAGCCACCAGAAGCCAGTCTTTTCCCACAGAAAATTTGAGGGTTCAGTTGGAAAGGACTGGCTTGAGAAATGTTAGAGAAAGACTAGGCCCAGACAAAGGGGATGGGGCTCCTGTTAGGACTGGTGCTTCTTTCCCCCTTATACCCATCTTTGAGTCAGGAGAGTGCTGGTGCACTAGATCAGCGCGAGAGGTGTGCTGTGAAAATTTAAAAAAATCATTAATTAAATTATTTTTGAAACAAGTTCAAAGCATAGTAATTCTATTCTTTTTTTTTTTTTTTTGGATCACCATAATTTAAGTGTGCCCTGGAAGTTGGACTATAAGTTCAAGTGTGCTGTGAGATACAAATGGCTGAAAAACACTGGTCTAGACAGGCAGGCAGGCTAAGGGTTGGATTCCAGCTGCTGCCGCTGATTGGTCTGGAACACTCAGCTGCTCCTGCCTTCACAGTTTTCTCCAGGATCTTCCCCATCGTCTTGCCCTTTTACCATTTTCCTGTCTTGCTTTTCTTGTCCATTAATTGTTAAGGACGATGTGTTTGGAGCCAGGAAAGCTTGGTTTTGAATTCCAGCTCTGCCACTTAGTATTTTATTACCTCGACACTTTGCATTCATGTCCCCATCTGTAAAACAGGGATCATAAGACCCAGCTCTCTGACTATATTGGATGGGTTAGATAAGAGAACGTGTAAGTGAGGGCTTACTTAGCAAATGATTGTTAAAAGGAGGCTGACAGTTTTCTTCAGAATTCTCTTTCTCTGTTCCCTGGCCATTTTTCATGAGAGTAGAGAGAATCAGGGAGAGAAAGAGTGATGCCCAAACAGACGGACAGAAGAGACTGACGGAGAGCCAGATACCGTGGAGACAGAGGCTCAGAGATGGGCAAAGTCACAGGTGCAAGTAGAGAGAAAGCCGTGAAGGAGGGGGGCAAAGTCAGAGAAAAAGGCGGAGACGCGAGTGAGAGCCAGACCAAGATGTCAGATGGAGAGTTCCCTTGTGGAACTTCGGAGCTCCCCTCCTTCCTCGCATCCTTTGCCACGGTGAGACCTGAGTTCTGAGTCTCTGCACCCCCCAGCCGCTGCCCCCCTGCTCATCCCACCCCCGCCCCAGTCATCACAGACCTGCCCCCGCTCTGCCCCTTCCTTCTCCATCCCTCATCCCACACCATCTTAGTTACCTGCGTCCGCGGGGATTTTTCATTTCCCCAAAACTGTTTGTGGTGTAAAGGCGCCGTGGTGTCAGCCAGTCAGCGCAATAACCAGGTGTCGTTTTACAGTCGCTCCCTCCCGACGGTAACTGCGCTTTCATATATCTCTGGCTGCGACAGGCAATTTTCTTGCAAAGATTGTTTTTTCTGGAGCCTGTGATTTCTGCTCTCGCCTCCAACCCCTGGGATATTAAAACGGGGTCAGTGGCTCTTGGCAGGCTGACCAGTTTGTGGGCACCCCCAGCTCCTCCGTTCACCCCTCCTGTCGTCCTGTCTCCGATCTTGCCGTCCCTCTGCCTCTGTATCCCATCGGGTCAGGTTGGAGGGAAATGGCTTTGGTGGTTCAAGCTCTCTGGAGAGTTGCCTCAGCCTTTTGGGGGGTTACTACCCCGGCATATTGAGAGGTCGTATGCAACCCTCAGAGTTGAGGTCCAGTGGGGAGGGATCCAGGAGAGGATCTTTCCCCTGTATTCCCCCCACCGCTCCATTCTGTTCTGGGGTGGAGACTAGTCCTTTTCCATAACAGTGTTGTAGCTTTTTTCTAAAGGGAACATTTTGAAGAAATGGGTGAATAGAATTAAGGTTTAACATTAGGAAACTTTTCCTTTGCTAGAAACAGAGTGGGAAAGCTAGTACAATTCCTTTTTCTGGAAAATTAGGAGAATAGGAAAAATTCCCATTTGAGTTAAGGGCTGGGTTAGTGGAGACCTGGCATAGGGGAAGGGAAATAGCGACCTTTGCGTCCCTGCTTCTCTGACGAGAGGTTACCTTGCTCCTTTTGTGCCAAAAGCCATCTCTTCCCACCAGAGCAGTCTGTGCCATCGTTTGCTGGTATGGTATCTGCAGGCCAGCAAAATTTGTTCCTTGTCTCAGCCAGGTAGGGTTCTTTTCTCGGAAGAAAGACCCATGTCTGCCCTTGGGGCTGTGCATTTGGGGATTTTCCTACTCCCTTGCCCAGTGGCCTGATGCAAAATCCTTCCTGAGGTCTAACTCTCATTCCTCTTTCTTTGCTAACGGATCGAATCCTCTTGAAAAACAACACGCTACAACACAGTGCCCCTCCTTACTCATATCATCCCTTGTTTTTATTAAATAAAAGTAAGTGGAGCTATAAGATGTGACTGGCCCAAATCCCGGCTTCATAAAACAAAACTAACACCCTCTTTATCAAGGGGCTGAGGCATCCAGAGAAGATT
The DNA here is from genome assembly GCA_963574655.1 of Perodicticus potto. NCBI lineage: Eukaryota > Metazoa > Chordata > Mammalia > Primates > Lorisidae > Perodicticus > Perodicticus potto. The sequence continues at coordinate 7,816 of CAUYRH010077329.1, forward strand.
TCTTAGGCCATTTTGCTGTCACGTAAATGGGAATCAATATTCAATAAGCCCTTGATGCACTACACCAGCCGTTCACTGAATACCGGCTTCCAGTACAGTAAGTGGCGTTGATATAGGGAGGGCTTGTTGGTAAAATAACACTGCAGCCCTCACCTCCTGGATGTTGACACTGGCTTCCCCTAAACAAGAACATCTGAGGAAGCTGGAGGGTCATTTTGCTAATCACACCGCCTCAGGAGAGACTCTTCTATAATCTAGCTTGAAAAAGACTACAGGTTCTGTGCTGTTAAAAACGCCGACCTTAAGAGATCCTAGAGGTTAACGGGCCCATGCTCCTACTGGGAAGTCTTCTGCTCTGCCTGACCTGATTGCCCCTTTCTTCAATAAATTAGTCAAATTGAAAACCAACTGAAGGTTTATTCTCTAATCTTTAGAGTACAGATAGACCCTCCTGTGCCCTGAGAGCCTGCAGTCATTAGAAATAAAGCCTCATTTCTCTCAGCCCTGTGATTGCTGCAGAGAAGGACTGCCGGCCGCCGGGCCCCCTGGTGGATGGATGGCAGGTCTGGGTTTCTCTGCAGAGTGACTGTGAGAGTCTGGGCGGAAACGGGCTGTTTCAATATGGTCAATTATTTACTTTCCATTCTACGACATCTCTGCCTTGGATTTGCAACCTTAGCCTGGCTTACCCCGACAGCTCTCAGCAAGTGAATGTTAGGAAAGCAATTTACTATCTGCCTGCATGTAACCAGGCACATAGTATGCAAAAGCTCTGTATACCATGTTTCAGGACCAGTTCAATTTTAGAAAATGTATCAAACAGTTTTGGATTTTCTGTGCCATTGTTCTCCATTCCCGGTGTTCATAGAGTTTAAGAATTAACAATTTGAGGCGGGGGCGGGTCTGGGAGTGGGAACTCCCAGAGAGATTTATCCTGCGTCATAGCCATGGTGGTTTCTTGTCCCACTGAGGGGGGTTGACAGTTTGGAGGAAGCTGTAGGCAAAAGAATTGTCAGCACTACCATTTGAGGATATGCGGCAGGAAGTCAGGCCCAATCTCTGTAGTGACCCTGAAACTGTCCCTACAAGAGAAATGGCCTGTCTCAAATCTTGTAGAGCCATTTTACAAAGTTAGAAAGTTTAATGTCAGCTCATCTTGTTGCAGGTAGGTTTAGTGATACTAAAGCAAGAGGCTGGCATTCGGCCTTCCAGCTTGGGCTGGAATTGCAGAGGAGACCAGGCTGAAGTGTTTGCCTACATTGATTTGCTTTTGTGGAGTGAGCCCCCAGAAGATAATTGAGTAACGAGTGCATGTTTCGAAGGAGAAATATAGATAAATTCTAGAATGTTTCTTGTTTTAAGAGCTCCTCATTTGGCTCAGGCTGCTAGCCCTGGGAAAGTGAGGCAGATACCCGGTAGTGCTGGGCTCAGAAGGTGCTGAAGGGTTTGGTAGCCTGGCGCTGGGCTTGTACACTTCCTGGGGCTCCTACGTGAGGGGGAAGGACATTTGCTATTTTCCTTTTTCAAATAAGTAGAAAAGAGATAAATGGGCAGCACCTGTGGCTCAAAGGAGTAGGGCGCCAGCCCCATATGCTGGAGGTGGTGGGTTCAAACCCAGCTCCGGCCAAAAATTGCAAAAAAAAAAGAGAGAGATAAATGAAAACTGGAGGTGCTAAAGTTAAGCTGAGCAAGGGACTTCTTGACAGACAGCGCTTGACTGCCTCATTTAGTTAGGCGTCTGTCTGTCTTCCTCCTGGGCCTGTTTTCCATGGCTTTGTGTGAGGGGTGAGCTCCAAGTGTGGTCAGATACCTGTTATCTCATCGATTTCCAGGTTGGCCTGGTTGACTAGATTTCCTATTCCCTCTCCCTTTCTTCTTCTTCTTCTTTTTTTTGTAGAGACAGAGTGTCACTTTATCATCCTCGGTAGAGTGCCATGGTGTCACACAGAGCACAGCAACCTCCAACTCCTGGGCTTAGGCGATTGTCTTGCCTCAGCCTCCCGAGTAGCTGGGACTACAGGCTCTCGCCACAACCCTTCCTTGTATGTGCTTCTTGAGGCTACAAGAAGCATCTTCCTTGCTAAACCTTCAAACAAGCCCCCTGTGTTAGTGAGTTCTGCACAGAGGATGAGGCTGGCCAGAGAAGCTGGACAATGGAGCAAAGATTCCAGGGGGTAGATCTCATAGGGGACAGTGGGCTCTCAAATTACTTTCCTAGGGACAGAGGCCACGAGTGAGACTTAAAGCTTTTATCACTCTCTGACATGGTTGTGTTTTTCCTATTAAAGGGACACACGGACAAATGCTGTCCCAAGGAGTCCTACCATGCCATACACTAGTCCTTTTCTTTTGTGGTCTTCTTTATACTGGGAATGTGCCAGTTACAATGGAGCAGTAGAATCTCAGCATAGGATATTACTGATGACCAAGCCCCTCTTCCCCTCTGGTTCAACTCCCATTCAATCATTCTGTTCCTCTGACAGTCCGTTTCTTGCCACAACTTGTGTTCTGGCATTAGTGCTCCCCCGTGCAGCAGCTGATGACATCTCTTGGCCTCCCCCATCCATTCAGCAACGCCTCTCCCCCCAACCTGCCTCCTCTGCCTGCTGTCCCAGCCTGTAACCCTGATCTCATTTCCTCCTACCTCTCACAATGTTCTGAGACCTCTTGCCTCAACCTGTGCTTGGGCCTCGCTCTGTGGAGCCCCTCTCATTCCTTTGCAGAGCCTGCTGCTCTCCGATCTGGGATCTCATCTGGACATTGTACCTTCCCCAAGACTTAGGAACCAGAGAACTCCCCAGACAGGAGAATGTCTGTTATCCCTGAGGTTGCCCCCACTCCTCAGTGAGGTGGATTTCATGCTTGGGTTGTATGTTGTTTGTCTGTCTCAGACTTTGCAGCCCCTGAGGCAATGGCTCTGTCTTTGCAGGCTCAGGAAAGCCTTGGCAGCCAACAAATAATAAATAACACCCTGGTAACACCACCTGCAACTTGCTAATGAGTGTCTTTCCCCTCCCCCACCAACCTTTTGGAGGTTGGGGGTGGGGACCCTGATATCTTGGCAAATGGATGTCTTCTCCTTTTTCCTGTCTAGGAGAGTTGATGTTGGAGGTTCAGGGGCAGGTCCTTCGTAGGGGCAAAGGGCTACAGAGGTGACCTAGAGGAGTATGCTAAATAATATATTTTTTTTTCTAATTTTAGAGTTTTGGAGACATGCAAATCTTCAGGAGCAGGACAACAGGTCTGGAGGCTCCTGGGCTTTGGTTTCCAGAGGCAAGCTGATTCCATCTTTCTCTCAAGGAATATCTTCACCTGATTCCATCTCTTCTCTCAAGGAATGTCTTCCTATGTCATTGATAGGTTCTCTAAATTTGATACTCACGGAGTTATCTTCCTTGAAGTCCATAGCTTGGGCCATAAAGTGACTCTACTGTCTTCTTTCAGTTTTGGGGTATTAAGGTTAGTGCACCAAAGACAGTTTTCTTGAAGGCACCTGTGCTTGAAATTCCAGCAATTGCCACCAGATGAACTGGTGATTTGTCTTTGGGTCATCCAGAGGAAGCAGGACAGGTGCACAATTGTTGCCCCAAATACCGTCATTTTAAAGCATAATTTCTGATGTAGGCTTCGCTATTAAAAAACATGTGTGCCATTGGGCAAAAGCCTTTTAAACCTTTGTTGTGGTCATTGTCATAGCAAAAGGGGGGTGAGTGGAGTCTTTGCTTTTCTAAGACTGTCTGTCTAGTGGCCCTTCAGAGTGCTCCATAGAGCTAGTTTGTGGTCCATCGTTCTAAAGGCCGGCTTTGGAGTCCATGTTAGAAAGAACCTATATAGAAATGATTTAGGGTTCGCCCCAGTGTAGTGATCTTTGTGGAACTGGGGTAGGCAGGTGGGGAGGTTTTCAATTACCTGGTCCACATAGCTCTTGGTTAATGTCATGAAGGCTCTAACGTAGGGCAGGGCAGGAGACAGTAGGAGGGGTAGTGGATAGAAATCACACTCTGGGCCAGGCACGGTGGCTCATGCCTGGAATCCTAGCACTCTGGGACACCGAGTTTGGTGGATTGCCTGGGATCACAAGTTCGAGACCAACCTGAGCCAGAGCAAGACCCCATCTCTAAAAATAGCAAGGCATTGTGCTGGGTGCCTATAGTCCCAGCTACTTGGGAGCTGAGACAAGAAAATCACTTGAGCTCAAGGATTCGTGGTTGCTGTGAGCTGTGATACCATAGCACTCTACTGGGAACAACAAAGTGAGACTGTCTCAAAAAAAAAGAAAAATCACCCTCTGATCTGTGCAGAACAGGCATAGAAAGCCACAGAGATGAGAATGCGTCCATCTTAGACTGAATCTAAGTTTTATATGTAGGCCACTTCTACAGAAAAGTTGATTTTGCTTCTTTTGCTACCCAGAAAACGAAGATCAGCCCCTCCCTGCCTTGCCATGAAGCATCACTCCTAAGACTTGAGTTTCCCAGAATCATCAGGTCCCCTCTTCTTCCACCTCCTTTAACAGGAGATGTTTCCTTAATTTCTGCTTCTCTCTACCAAAACTCCCCTTGCCCATGCCCACTCCCCCATGCTTCCCGCCAGTTCTTGGGATATAAACAGTCCTGTCTGGTATTTGGGTAAATGAGCTCTGTGTTTGCTTAATTCTACATGACCCTGCTTGTAGACTGCTGGGGGAGGAGCTAGCTTCCTTTCCATTCTCCTGGAGTCGAGACCCAGACCTGGGCCAAGGAGGCTCATTTTCCCATGTGTAGGAAGCTGATGCCCCCACCCCTGCAATATTTGGCTCCTTACATTCTCTGAGTCACCCCTTGACCCTGACCATCTAAGCAAGGGCTCAGACCCGTCGGGCCAACCTCTCCCAAGAAGGCTTAATGAGCACCTGGCGGCCAAGTGCTTTGAGATCTTTCAGATGAAAAGGGCTGTCAGTGGTTCTGGGGTTATTATTGTCAGGATAGTGGCGGCGGCAATTACTCTAGATGATCAGGGCATCCAGCTCCTTTTGTCCCTCAGGGAAAGCACACAGCTCTCAGAGCAATGGCTAACTGCCTTGGATTCTGATGGGGTCTTAGCAAAATTCTTTTTGTTGTTTGCCATCCTCCCCTTGTAGCTGAACAGGTAGCACTGCAGGAGCTCAGGAAATTCTGAGGTGCTCACTTTCTAGGGGGTGCAGTGGTTCTGAGGGGTGTTGAGTGACAGAAGCCAGAAGCCAGTGATGGAGTGAACCACTTCATTGCCTTCTGTGTCTAGGATTGAAAGGGGAGGGCGACGCTTGGTGCGGGAGAGCTTGAGAAAACCGATGCTACGGGTTGCTGTGAGAAGAAAAGGAAATGTGTTCTCACTACAGCTGCTCGGGAGTCACGATGCCTTTAAAGAAGAGGCAGGAAACATGTCAAACCAAGGAGGGGGGCACCTCATCTGAAGAGTTTCTAATGAAGATTGTGGAGGAGCATTGCTGAGACCGAGGGTCACCGATTGTGACCCCAAGGAGTCTGTGCTCCCAAGTGGACGAATTTACAAGGCACGACCACATTCTACTTTTCTGCCTGACAGGGTCGGGGCTTATGTTCTGGGCTCCAGGCCGTGTTAACAGTGGATGATAGCAGAGCGTTTTGAGGGGATAAAAACGGAGCTGGTGCTCCACCCTCCTGCAACCACTTGGGTGGGCAGGAGTGTCGCAGGCAGAGAGGGCCGGGCCTGGGATCCTTATCTCCCTCCTTGTCCCTGTCCTCAGCACCTTTACTCTGGGGATGACCCCTGTTCCCTTGCCATTTCCACCATCCCCATCATCTGCCTTGCGAAGGAAGAATAGTCAGAGATTTTCCTTGAGAAGTCATTTTGTGTTATCCTCCTGGGAAGTTATTTTTATATCCTGAAAAATTTTCTAACTCAGACAGAAGAGATGCTTTTTTGTGTGTTTTGAAAACCTGAAAATGAAGTTTTCATTCACTCTCGCATGAACACTCTTAACCAAAAAGATTGTCCTCTCTTCCCTGCTTTAAAGCTGCAAATAGCGAATAGCACCAAATTCTTCACTAGCATCTACCCTGGATCTGTTATTGCCCTCTCACTTTACAGGACCTGGGGCTTGCCCTATATCTCCCCATTGTTTGCTGTCAAAGTGACTGCTATTTCAATATTTATTTCATCCACTCTAAATTATTTGATATTTATTACAATTATTAGAGGTTCAGAAAAGTGATTTTAAAAAGTTGCATGGGCTCGGTGCCTGTGACTCAAGCGGCTAAGGCACCAGCCACATACACCTGAGCTGGCGGGTTTGAATCCAGCCCGGGCCTGCCAAATAACAATGGCAGCTGCAACCAAAAAATAGCCAGGCATTGTGGCGGGCGCCTGTAGTCCCAGCTACTTGGTAGGCGGTGGCAGGAGAATCGCTTGAGCCAAGGAACTAGAGGTTGCTGTGAGCTGTGATGCCATAGCACTCTACCCTGGGCGACAGCTTGAGGCTCTGTCTAAAAAAAAAAAATGTTGCATGGCTGGCTGGGCACCATGGCTCATGCCTGTAATCCTAGCACTCTGGGAGGCCAAGGTGGGAGTATCCCTTGAGCTCTGGGGTTCAAGACCAGCCTGAGCAAGAGCAAGACTTTGTCTCTACTTGAAAATAGAAAAATTAGCAGGGCATTGTGGTGGTTGCATGTAGTCCCAGCTACTTGGGAGGATAAGGCAGGAGGACCATTTGAACCCAGGAGTCTGAGGTTACTGTGAGCTAGGCTGATGCCACTCTATCTTGGGACAACAGAGTGTAACTCTGTCTCAAAAAAAAAAAAAAAAAAAGGCACATGGCTTTGGAAAAAGAATACAAATAAGAAAATTGTGATTAACATGGAGAAGAGAAAGGTCAGGTATGGAGGTGGAAGAGACAAGAAATGGGGAGAAAAGGACATGCTGACCAGGAGATTTAAAGTATTACAAGCTCGAGAACAGGAGGATGCTGGCCTTTACTGAGGCCAGAGCAGGAAGCACTGGACTTTAAACCTGAGGGGTTAGGGTTAGACTAAAGGAAGCACTGCTGTACTGGGAACTCAAATGCAGCTGCTCCCAAGAAACACTGGAATCTACCGTGTAAAGGAACTGCGAGAGTTCGGGGGGAGCCAGCGAAGAAGAGAGACTCGCTGCAGTAATCCCTTGCCACCTCCTGCCTGGCTGTTGTTTGCCCTCCCTTATCTGTCAGGATCGTCCAATCCTGCTCTCTGAAACAGATTTGATGACTCAACAATGACCAATTAGGCGTTAACACATCTATCTCTTGGGCTATCTAGCCATCTTTATGGAGAACAGGATCTTAAATCTCTGTTCATCAGGACAGCCAGAGGCTTTGCCTAAACGGTGGAAAGAGCTGTGGACATTTTTCATAATTATAATGACTTTTTACAGGGAGAGCCGTAACTCTTGCTCCATAACTCCAGGGTGAGAGAAGAGCCCGTTGCAGATTCTGTGATGCGGGGAATGGAGCCATCTGATGGCTGTCTTCTCCACGCAGTCCGTGCTTGCCTACCATCAGCAACACCTGGGAGTCAAATTCACAGAGGAGGATAAGATGGTTTCTGTTCTGAGAGCCCTGGCCCGGGGATGAGACAGACTAGAGTCTCCAGAGGCAGACAGTGAGTGACAAAAGTCAAGAAATTAATGAGTAACACACAGCCTGGCTAAGCTCTAAATATCTGCGTGTGGGGAAGGGGATCTGGGGTCATTAGTTATGGAAGGCTTCCTGGAGGAGGCAAATGTAGAATTGAAAAGGGGAAGGTCATTGTTAGAGGAATTGCCTTTGAGGGTAAGTTTGAGATGTGGACCACCTTAGGAGCACAGATCCTGCTACAGATCATCGAGAGATCTGTCATCTTAGTTTTCCAGTTGATTAATTAGCTCATAGTCCCATCAATCTCTCCTAAAGATGCCCTACAGTTTACCACCAGCCTTTATAAGGATTTCATGAGGCCCTGCAAATCAGGCCTGAGATCTCCTGTTTTATCACCACTCTGCTTGGTTCACCCCTGTCCAATGACTTTTGGTCTATTTCCTCTTCCTCTGTAAGGCTGATCATTCTTCCAAATTGCACTTTAGGCCCTGATTTCAACTACTAGATCCTCAAACTACCAGATTGCCTTTTTCTCACCCTTCTAGCAGTCTGTGCTGTCCTTTTACACATAAGCAACTCTAAAATGATCAATGATCTCTGCTCATTTCCCAAGCCAAGTGATCCTGAGCCTCACCTTGCTTGATCCCTTCTCCGGGCTAATTGTGTAGCATTAAAGGTCGTCAACTTTCTTGTGTTGGTCCTATCCATGTGTGTTTCTGTCCTGGAATCCCTGACAGCAGGGCTTGTATTTGCATTTTTTTTTTTTTGCATTTGCATTTTTTGCTCCATTCCTCAACCATAATAGTGCCATTTAGACCCAGAATTCATAAACTCCAAAGTGCTAGAGATGAACAACCATCAGTTATTCTGGACAAGAGATGCAAAAATGAATAAGACAAGGCTTTACCTTTTAGGTGCTTTTAGGTTAGTGGGGCGATAGATGAGTAAACCAGAATTTATACCAGAGCACGATAAGAACTGTGACAGAGGTATGCATAGGATACAGGGATGAGAGGGTAACATCTAACTCAGATGCAAGGAGATGTCATTATGGGCCCCATCACAAAAGGGGGACTGTGGTTGGCAGCTTAAGACTAAGACTAAACTCTGGAAAGACCTTCTCCATAAGATTACCATTTCTTCATCTAAGCACTCGTGGACAAAATAACTATTTACTAAGTACCAACTATGTGCTAGTTAAACTCTTACATAATAGAGATAGATAAAGTGAAATCCCAGCCATCAAGAAGCTTTCAGTTTACAGTGGCGGACAGAAAAATCAACATTTAAAATACAATATGATAGAAACATGTGAAAGCTGACACTTTCTCAATTAAAGCCAGTTGAAATGTTATGCTGCTTAGACTGCGGCAGGGGAGAAAGAAGGGTAATTTCAATGACTTACCCTCTTACTCCTTTCAAGTCTGTGAATAGGTTGATTCAAATTCCACTGTGCAGTTTATTTATCATCTGGAATCCCAGCAGTTGAAGGATCCGGAATATATCAAACTTCCTAGGTCTCTGTCTGGACACCCTTCCTAGTTCAGGAAGCAATTAGTCTGAGAGAGACAGAAGTGAGAGTGTAGGAGCAGAATATATATCCTTTTAAAATAATTTAGTAACAACCCTAGGTAAGTGACCAATAATTTATAGAGTCTATTCTTTTTATAGAGATATTTCCTTGCTGCTCAACCAGCAAGCTTGCCGAGTTTAGAGGATTAATCTTTGACGTAGTAAATATGCTCAAGTTGTAATTCATTCGCGGGGATAAAGGGAACTTAGACTTGTCTTGTATAAGGCAAAAAATATTAAATGGATTTGTTGAGGACCCACCATGGTAGTCATTATCTCTTGAACCTCAGTGTTGAAGAGTTTTGGAGCCACAAGGGACCTGTGGATCATCTCATGCAATGTCCTTATTTCACAGGTGAGGAGACTACAATTTCTGGTCTGTGCAATGGTGGCAGATCCAGACCTGGAACCCGTACCTCTTGACTCTTACTTTTGATACCACACCAAAATATCACGTGTCCCATTCAAATTCTAGCCTCTCTTGTAAGTCTCCCCTATGAACCTGCCTTCCCTTAATTCTTTTTCTGTCCCTCCCTGTTGTGGGTGACTTAGGGGCGGTGGGAATGGTGACCCCATTTAGACGCAGTGGGTACCTATTTGAAATTACTTCTTAAGGTTATTTCTAGTCCTGGGATTCTAGAACCCTGTGGCCAACTTGAATATATCATTGCCATTCCCTGATGCTGTTACCAATTTTGTGGCCTGTGTTAAATAAGACACTCCCCACTAGTAGGTTGGCAGACTGCTGTGTCCATTGCAGGTTATAAAGAAAAAATAGCTTGGTGAAGAGACCTTCCTGTGTGGAATGCATTGTTGGGTGAAGCACCTGGCTGCCCAGCAGATGACCTTGGTTGCCACCTGGAGGTCTCTACCTCAGGGAAGGGAGGCCCTGAGAGCCATTTTGACCCAAGTTCAAATTCTCTAGAACAAACAAGCCAATCTCTTGCTCCAAGCTCCAGTCAAAGAGGCTCCAGTGTGTTTATTGACTCTTGCATGTCCCTGCCCTGGAGGACAAACAAACAACTCAACCTGACTCATTCCCTCCACCACTGGATAAAGTTCCATTGCTCAGGGTTGCCAGGAAAAATCCCTCAGACCCTGTGGAAATAAGGGAGTCAATGGTTATTGATCTCTGGCCATATGTTCCTACTTCTCCTTCCCATAGAACATTAATCCTCTCTGGAGGTGCAGAAGATGACCAGTGACTTCCAATTCACTTTACTTGGGCTCTCTCTACTGCTTGAGGCACATCAGCTTGATCCATTCATTCAGCAAACACTTACTGAATGCTCACCTCTCTCTTGATCGGGGCTTGAGGACTATGGAGAATACGGATGCTTCCATCTTTTACTCTAAATGGTTTGAAGTCTCCCCTTCTGAATATCTTGTTATAATACTAATAATACCTCTTCTCTCCCTACCCACCATTGGGAGCATTTGGTGTCTAAACCCTAACCATCTCCTTTCATGAAGCCTTTGATGGATCATTTTTAACTCTTGAGATATCCTACCTTGCTTTCATCAAACTCTGCTTCCTGGTTTCCTTCGTAAAAGACGGGGGAGTCTTAGGCTTGTATTGGTGTCCAGCTTATTCCCTCTCATTGTTTTTAGAAGGAACCCAGTTCAGATCCTCTCCATTGCTGAGTTTAAACGGTGCTGTGTTTCCTAAACTGTATAATCCTCAAATCACACATTTCATGTGATGTTCATGGGAGTTTCTGGAGAAAATATTAGATCAGATTAGAAACCGATAGACTAGACAAAATTAAAATCTTACAACTATGAGACTTCCCAGAAACTTTAGTTATTATTATTTATTTGAGTTTCAAGAAGAGATATAATAAGCAATATTTTTTAAATTATTAGACTATGAAATCCCCTTTAAAGAAAAACCTCTTATCAGTTTTAGGGGCATTAAAGTTTCGTGAAACTCAGTTTGGAAAATGCTGATGTAGTGGAAGAAACATTGAATTAAGAGATAGGAGACCTGGAATTGCATCCCTCTCTGCCACTCATTTTCATGACTCTGGACAAGTCACTTCATCTCTCTGGATCTCCATTTTTTCACCTAAAAAATGAGGAGGATGAATTAAATTATCTTTTAATCCTTTTCTAGTTCTGTACAAAGGCATCCAGAGGTAGGCCCAATCACCAAAGAACCACAAAATCTTAGATCACTATCTTGCAAATAATAGAATAAAGCTATAGGGGGTGGGTGCCTCTAATCCTGCTACTTGGGCAGCTGAAATGGGAGGACCTCTTGAGCCCAGGAGTGCTAATTGAGTAAAGCACTGAGCTGAGGTAAGCTGAGATCACACCCCTGCACTCCAGCCTAGGTGACAGAATGAGACCCCAACTCAAAAAAAAAAAAAAAAAAACAAAAAACAAAGACACCAAAACAAAACATTAAACCAATATGTGACTAAAGAGAGCCGGAGAGGAAAGCTATTGGTGAAAAGAAAACAAGGTTGTTCTAAATGCAGTGAACATCTTAAGGGAAAGATCTGAGAAGACTCCTTGGAAGACAGGAGCATGAGTGTTGAGAGGAAAGAGAGAATATTCTCTGTTGACAGGGTGGGGTACAAGGAGTGAACGAGGAGAGGTGAGGTATCCCTGATTTATGGGGCAGGCTACTTGGCTGGTAAGTTCAAGACAGTGGAAGAAATTTCACCTGGGAAGTGTGACAGAATGGGCCAGATACTGGGAGACACTGAAGGTAAAGGAGCTTGACTTGGAGCACTTGGGAAAGGGGGTCCCTGCTCATTTCACTCCAGGGATTGGTGTTAAGGTCAAAGCCCCAGGGTGCTTGGACAAGATGCGCACATGTGTGGATGGCCTTGGAGACGGACAGATTCCCTACAGGATGGCCCAAACCTTTTGCTTCTTCTTACACTGGGTGTGATGGGCTAGAGCCCTAGATTAAGTTCATGCCTCTGGGCACTGTCACTTAGAGAAGATAAGAGTGATGAGCAGAGACGCTTATCTTTATAGCTGTTCTGGTTTGATTTACATTCTGTGTGTGTGTTGAGTCTGTGTGCACCTGTCTACGTGTACTAGTAAGTCTTTATGTAAGTGTTTGATTGCACTCATAGGTGGAAATGTGGCTGTGTTTCATCTGTACATGTGAATTTGCAAAGTGCAAACATGTCTATGGCTGTGCCTATTGTAAAAGGGTGAGGTATAATTTTGCGTGTATGTGTGTAAAAGGCTGTGTACACTGTATGTGCATACGGATGGCAGTTTGTTTGTATATATGAGGCATGTATTGTATTCACACACATTTTATGCATGAACGTTTATATGTGTTTCTATGTCTATAGCTCAGGCTGTATGTATTTCTCTAAGGGTGGGATTATTCCCCTCATTCAGTAAGTGTTTACTGAGAGTCTGCTATATGTAAGGTGTCTATGTTTGTCTGCGGGATGTGCCCACGTCTGTAACACGTGTGGAAAGTGCACTTCTGTGTATGCCGTCAAGTTCATACCATGCCGGTGTGGGGCCTGATATCCATGCCTGTCTAATATTTAAATCTCCTCTTTTAAATCATGATTAGCTCCCACTAATTATTTTCAGGAAAAAGCAGGAGATAACCACCCAGATTTAGAATGAGCCTGTGTGTGCATCTAATGTGGGTGTGTTGTGTGGCATAAGATGGCGCCCGCTTCCTTATCCACTTTTTTTTTGTACAGACAGAGTCTCACTTTGTCACCCTTGGTAGAGTGCTGTAGAGTCACAGCTCACAGCAACCTCCAGCTCCTGGGCTTAGGCGATTCTCTTGCTTCAGCCTCCCAAGTAGGTGGGACTACAGGTGCCCACCACAAAGCCTGGCTATTTTTTTGTTGCAGTTTGGCCGGGGCCGGGTTTGAACCCGCCACTCACGGTACATGGGGCCGGCGCCCTATTCGCTGAGCCCCAGGCGCCGCCCCCTTATCCACTTTTGTTCTCTTCCTAGCTCTTTGTGCTATCTCACCCTGGTCACTTCTTGCTTCTGCACATCTTGGAAAAAAAATCTAAACTGCTCATTCATCACCGTGAACAAATAGCCTGTTTTCCCTTCCCGGCCCGTCTAACCCAGGAAGAAAGGGTGGGAGATTTTCAACAACCGACATTAAGCTCTTACTGTTTGAGAAGCCTTTTCTTTGTGCCTCTCCCCGGTCTCATCTTTTCTATCCTTCCACCAGTTCTCCCAATCCCTCGAAAGACAGACAAAGGTTTTCTTTTCCCCAGGGAAACCAGAGGGAGAGCAAGAGAGATTTTGCTCCAAGGGCATCTGCTCCCATTTTATGGGGTTTGTCAATAATGTTCCTTCATTAAGATAGCATCTCAGCAGAATGAAAGAGGCCCCTCTGCTCTCCGTGGAAAGAGTTGTTTTTCTCTTGGGGTTGGGGAGTGTAGGGGGCATTAAATAAACCTGTTTTTAAAAACAGTATCTCTGCAGCAAGGAAATGTGTTATTATTGTAATTGTCTAATGCTAATTATACTTATTACTATAATAACCATTTTGTTGTAACAAATGATGTAATCCTCTTTATTTCTGTCGCTGCCAGAGGCGAGTGGAGTGTCTATAACACGAGGGGGGATTGGGGAGTGTTCTTGGTGGAGAGGTGCAAACCAGACCTAGTGAAGGTGAAGCTTATGCTGGTGACCAACTTTGCTGACCGGGAGAGAGGGATGCAGGGCAGAATATATCTGCATTGGTCTGTTCCTCAGCCTTGCTTCTCTCTGGCATATCCATTCTAGGGCCTGTCCTGAAAGTATTAAATCATTCAGTCAGACCTCCATTTATTCATTCAACAAACATTCATTTAGAACCTTTTGGGTTCCACAGGATAGAGTAGGCCCTGGTGATAAACAGTGAATCAGACAGGCTATTTGCTACTGAAATGCTCACAGTCCAGTGGTGTTGAGCGCGCCCATGCTATTTTAAACGCTTCAGAGTAAGTGTGATACAGTGTTTGGAATGCTAGGAGAATATGCATAGGAGAGGTGATGGAGTCTGTGTAAGGAAGCTTGAAAAGCTGGGGGAGGAGCGCTAGGAATTTGCAGCAGAGAGAAAGGGAGTTAGTAATTCCAGGGAAAGGGAACTCTGGAGGCATGAGAACGCCTGTTTGTTGTTGTTAATACTAATAATAATTTTTAAAGTAATAAAAATAGCTCGTATCACTTCCTATCAGATGTTCTTCAGGCTTTTGTATGAGTTGATTTGCTTCATTTTTACAACACTGCTAAGAGGTCTTAAAACAGTGCCCGTATGAATAAAATCAGACGAGCACCACTTCCCTTGGCTAGTTTTTAAAATTATTATTGTTATTATTACTATTAACAGATGCAAAACTAGGCCCAGGTTGAGTAACTTGCCCAGTTTTACAGATACAGTAAGCAGAAGAGCTTGGGTTTGAAACCCAGTTCTGAACAGAACCCCAGTTCTCTGCTGCTCTTATATTTAGGGTACAGGGTGCCTGCCTGGGAGGGCTAGTGGTCTATAATGAGACTGCCAAACAGTTTGGGGCTAGAGTCTAAGTCACCTTGTAACCAGCAGAGGTTTTTTAACAGAAGAGTAGCAAGACCTGCATTTTAGAGGGAGAATTCCAGAATTCCGGACTTGTGTGGACGACGGGCCTACCAGAGCTTCACATCCGAGGTGAGGGAGGGCTCAGCTTGTCAGGGGCCTAGCTCTCACTCCCTGCGGCCACCTGAGCTGTCCCATCTGTTGGTTGGGAGACATGGAGGTGAGGGGAGTTGGAGCAGCAATCAGGGTAATAAGCTCTGTGGAAAGAGCCAAACGAAATTTCCGAAGCCCCACGATCAGATGATCTCAATGAGCCGAGCACAGTGACACGAGAGACCTCCTCTGACTTTTGGGCTGGGGCCTCGTCTGTCTTGTTCACCACTGGATTTCCAGTACCAGTAGAGGGCCCAGCAATGGTCAATGTTAATACTATAAACCTATTAGATGAAAGACCAGTCACACGTCTTAGAGCTCCGGGTACCCCAAGCTTGGCCCCTTAGCTCCCACGGTTGAATTTTTCAGTAGTGATCACAGAGTCAGTGCCATTCACACACACAAACCGATAGCTCCCCCTCATCCCCTCCTGTTACTTGAGTGCAGCCATGGGCTACAGGGGTGTGAGTGCCTTAAAGACAACAGTAATACTGGCCAGTTGTCCCCGCCTTCCAGGGCCAGGCACTGCTTTGAGCCCTACATATGCTAACTAAGGCCTCACAACAACTGGATGAGGAGATACTATAATCATTTCCACTTTACAGATGAGGAAACTGAGCTATGAAGAAGTCAAATAACTTGTGCAAGGTCACACAAGTTAAGCAGCAAACACTGACACTTCCCCAGTGCTCCCGAAACCTTCATCTTGGTAAAGCATATATTGTGATTCAGTGACTCTACAGTGGGGCCCACAGTTCTGCATTTTATCATAAGATCACACGTAACACTGCTGCCTGGCCACAGCTGGACAGGGGGGCCCTGTGGCACGTTTTCTAACTCTCCATACCAACCATCTTCCGACTCCCTTTGTTATAAACTGTCAGAGTGATCTCTGGACTAGAAAGGACAGGAGATCCTTTATGAGACAGGAGCTTGCTCTGTCATCCAGACTAGAGTATAGTGGCATTATGATGGTTCACTGCAACATCAAACTCCTGAGCCATCCCCTGCCTAAGCCTCCTGAAGAGCTAGGATTACAACACACCACTATGCTTGGCCCATTTTTAAGTTTGTTGTAGAGATGGAGTCTTGGTATGTTGCTCAGGCAGGTCTTGAACTCTTGGCCTCAAGAAATCCTCTTGCCTTGGCCTCTCAAAGTGCCAAGGATCATCCAGCCAGGACATTTGTTTAAAACAGTTCTAATAACCATAGGAGTCAGCTTCTTTCTGGGGAAGTTCTGGCTGGCCAAGTGCTTTGTCACATCTCGTGACCCTTGTGCAAAGGCCTGATCCTAAGTGAAAAC
This sequence comes from Perodicticus potto, assembly GCA_963574655.1. Lineage (NCBI taxonomy): Eukaryota > Metazoa > Chordata > Mammalia > Primates > Lorisidae > Perodicticus > Perodicticus potto. The sequence goes on from CAUYRH010077329.1 coordinate 23,960, forward strand.
CAGCTCCAGTCTTGTGGGCATGAGCCCTGCTTACCACAGACTCTGATGGTGTCTACCGGCTGGAACCTCTTCTCGCCCTGTGCCTCTGAGGTCACTCGCTGAATTAGCACAAGGTATCTAGGGTGAAAGGGTCCCAGTTCTGAGGCTTCTGCTGTAGATATAGGAGGGCAAAGTTTCCTTAGGAGAGTAGACCAGTACATTTATTAGCAAGTATTTTTTGATGTCCTGATATTAACATGCAATGATTTTATCCTAATCTGCAGGTCTCAGGGGAGCTATAGGACTAATCTAGTCAACTCTCATCCAAAATCCTTTCCTAATCAAAGCTGCCGCCTTCATTTTCAGCAAGGTCTACTTATGAGACATAATTCCCAAGACAAGTCTGAAGGCAGACACATATTTTTAGAAGATAAAAAAATGCCACATTGAAAAGTCCAAAATAAATCACTTCTTTTTTTTTTTTTTTTTAATGGACTTGGCAAGAGCTATAGGACAGCCTTCCTGCCTCAGCCCAGATAACTGGGGGTTAACCACCACCGTTTACATGGTGAAGCTGAATCTCTAAGGTCCCTTCTCACTTAAGATTCTCTGATTCCACTCCAATCAGGCCTAGGCCTCTGGTACTCAGTGAAGCCACTAAGAACCCAGGGGCAATCATAGCCCCTAGATAGCCTGAGTTGTCTCTTGGAAAAGTCTTTAGCAGTTCAACTCTTGGAGAGAAGGACCTTCCGGTGGGGGAAGCACAGCACTTAGTGTTGGGGGCTTCTCTCCTCCTTCCCACTTCCTCCTATCTCCACAGATACCCTTGCAGTCTGGACCAGCACCATTACCTGCCTAGGTGTCGCCAACCACCTGAGCGAATGTTTCATCTTCAGACCCTTCGTCACTTCTCCCTCTGAAGTTAACAACAAAACAAAACCAAAAACTGGGTTTTTAATTCATTCAACATTTTAACATACCTATGATGAATAATACCTTGGGCTGGTTGTCGTGGGATATACAAAAATGAGCGAGAGGTAATTATTGTCTTCAAGACAGGGAGAATGCATGTGAAGATGAAGGCAAAGGTCCAGGGGATGCATCCTCAAGCCCAGATTGAATGCCAAAGACTGCTGGCACACACCAGCAGCTGGGGGAGTGGAGAGGCAAGGGGTAGGTTCTCCCGGGTGGCTTTCAGAAAGAGCCAGCCCTGCTGACACCTTCACCTTGGACTTCTCACCTCCAGAACAGAGAGACAATAAATTTCTGTCATTTAAACCACCTAGTTTGTAGTACCTTGTTATAGCAGCCCTAGCAAACTAATAAAGACGCTGACTGCATAAAGGGGAAAAAAAGAGCATCGTCTTGCCAAGAACAAGTAGTGAGTTGGGATGTGTTCCATGAGCAAGGTATAAATGAAGTCCCATGGGGGTTCAAAGAAGAGAGAGCAAGTAAAAAAGTAAAATAATGTATATGAAAGGGATTTTTTAAGCTGTACATATAAGGACGGGTGCAGTGGCTCACACCTGTAATCCCAGCAATCTGGGAAGCTAAGGCGGGCGGGTTGCCTGAGTTCACAAGTTCGAGAGCAGCCTGATCGAGAGTAAGACCTCTGTCTCTAAAAAAAATAGCCGGCGTTGGTGACAGGTGCCTGTAGTCTCAGCTACTGAGGAGGCTGAGGCCAGAGGATCTCTTGAGCCCAAGCGTTTGAGTTTGCTGTGAGTTATGATGCCATGGCATTCTACCGAGGACGACAGAATGAAACTCTGTCTCAAAAAAAAAAAAAAAAAAGTTGCACATATAAATTGTTAACTTCCTTAATCAAGAAAAAGAGAAAAGGCTTGGGAATCAGGAGAGGGGCCCTAGACCAGGAGCTAGCAAACAGAAGCCCAAGCCTGTTTCTGTACAACCGTCAAGCTAAGAAAAGTTTTAACATTTCCAAAGGGTTGTATTAAAGGATCAGCAACAACAACAAAGAGGAACGTGCGACAGTGACCACATGAAGCTTGCAGAGCCCCAAATATTTACTGTCTGGTCCTTCACAGAAAAAGTCTGCCACCCTTGTGATCTAGACCAATGACCGTGTGACTGGGGACTACACAGCTAAAGAGTTAGACCTTCCCCTGTAAGTAATGGGGTTCGGCAGGGGAGCGAAATAGCTAAGTCTGGCGGTAGTAGGAGGATGAATTGCAGTGAGGATAGTAAGTACAATGGGGTGTCTAGGAGGCATTTAAACTTCTAATCTCCTGACTGGAAATCCAGCAGAGGTGCAGATTTGGGAGTCACTAGCACACATTCAGGGATTACAAATAGAGTGGGCGAAATCTCCCAGGAGGAGACCAAGGGTGGACAATGGGGAATGTCTACTTTAAGGGGAGGACAGGAGAAGAAGCGAAGAGGGAAGGAGACTGAGAGAAAGTGACTTGAGAGGTAAGAAAACAAGAAACGAACAGTGTCACAGATGGAGTAGGTTGTCGCAATGCCAAAGACAAAGGCAGAATGAAGTGTGAGCAGAAGTCAGTGGATACATCTCTGGTGACTTTTCAACTACAGTTTCAGGAAAGTGGTGAGATTGGGAGGGGACAGCATAGTAGCCTTTTAGGATATTGGCAGTCGAAGGAAGAAGGGTGACCAGTTTGTAGGCCGAGGGGCAGCAGAGTCCACAAAAGCAGAAAACGCCCATTTTGCCTACCATGCAGGGGCGTGTGAGGCTCAAATTGAATAATGCATCCGATAGTGCTTTGAAAACTATAAAGTACTGTGCAAAGACAAGTCAACATGTTGTTATAAACTAAAGTATTTCTAAGGTCTATGGTCATGTGAAACCATTTTTTGCCTCTTCCCCTAAGTTTACAACTCAGGATCAAAGCATTTTTAGTCTCTATCAAGTCAAAGCTTTCCACTCTTAAAGACCTTTCTAGCAACTCACTATGACCAACCTCATCTTCCTTTTTGACCTCTCAGTATGGAATTATCTGCACTGACTAGGTAAACCCATTTCTCATCCTTCCTGCAAGCCTGTTTTCCTATTCTTCTGAGTCTTCACCCAGGCCATTTGCCTTAAGAGTTGCTCACTTTAAGGGTTGACAGATTTAGCAAATAAAAATATAGGATGCCAGTTAAATCTGAATTTCAGATAAATGACAAGTAATTTTTAGGGTATTTCCTGTGTAGTATTTGGGCATGGGTGGCCTGTATTTTATTTGGCAGCCCTACTTCCCTGGCTCTAGCTAGGTCTTCCTTCAGAACTCACTGCTCATCTCTGTCGTTTAGTGTAATGATTGGAGAAAATCAGCAAGCAGGCCTGGATTCAAACCCTGGCCCTCTGTATACAAGGGTGTGACCTTGATTCAATCTTTCAATTTCCCTGAATCTGTAAATTGCCTTTCAAGGCCCTTACAAGGATTAAGTTAAACAAAGTTTGGTTTGGTTGCTTAGGGCTTACATATCTATTTAAACCTTTTCCAGCCAACAGATAATTCCTTTGCTCTGCTCTGTCTGTACCCCCTTCATTTGTATTGTTGTGTGGTGTCCTGAGAGGGGGTTTGGCTTTTCTAGTCAACCAGGGAATGATCTATCTAGATCTTTCCTTATAGCATCTGAGGCTGGGATCTACCCACAGGATAGCGATAGACTAACCAGTTCCCATTTCTTTTCTATCTGAATTACAGGGAGGGTTGTATTCCTAAGGACCTCAAGGGCAAGCCTTCCAGGCCACATTCACACTGCTGAGATAGCTTTACATGGGCTTTCTGAGTGGGTTGGTGGTGAAGAAGGGTCTGGTAAGCTCTTTGGGGTGATGGTGAGGAATAGGGAGTAAGGAAGAGGTGGATAGTTAGTATTAATATTCTCTGTGACTCATACTAATTATAAATAATGAAATGCTTAAGAGAAAATTGTAATGATGGAATACTGGTAGACAGGCGAAGGCCTTTAGTGAGTTTCCTTTTCAAGACCCAAACTCTCAGCCAGAGGATGTGACTTTATTTAACCAGTTTGGCTTCTGACCCTGCCCGAGGTACTCCTAATTTCAGGTGGGAGGTAGAATCTGATGCCCTATTTCCTCTTGCCTGAAGCTTACTGTCAACCATCCCTACTGTAACACCTATGCACTTCCTCTCCCCTGGCTGCTGGGGATGTGGGTAGGCAGCCAGCTTACCTACATCTCCCAGATCTGATTTTTATCTCAAGCCCAAGGAAAAAAAAACACTACACCTGACCAAACTCAGTAATAGAAGGTGGTTTTCTTTTTCCCCTTTCCCTTCTCTGGTCCCCTGGAGCTTATTTTACTGGAAGGGAATGCAGGTTGATGTATTTTTAAATGGCTTTGATTTTATCACCTTGCTTAATGATTTGGCACGTTATTTATTAGATGGGGAGCTTCCCAGAGGGGCCTGGCCCATTAACGTATAAATAATGTGGCAAATAGTTCAATAGAGCCGTAAAAAAAGTGATTTAGAAATAAATTGACCTCTGTTTGTTACATGTAAACGAAGGCCCAGGGTCATAATGTGTTTTGTGCCCTCAAGCTGGGTTGGTGGGGTTGGGGCGGGAAGAGATGAGCAGGGGGCTAGTGCACACACTGGGGGGATTTTTCATCACAGCCCTTTTTTCTCTGCCAAGGTCGAGGGTGTGGCAGGTGTGATGTGGTCTGGACGGGGGTGGGGGTGTGTGGCTGGATGAATTGTACCTATGATCCGGGGCAGCTGCATGGTTGGTAGAGATAGGGGGCTGAGGTAGGAGTTTCCTTCTAGATTCAAATCCCTGTTTGTGATTTTATCATTATCAAGAAGCTAATGATAAAACCAGGTATATAGGAAGAGGTGCTGATGGCTTTCCTGGCTCCCTGAGTCGGCGGAGAAGTGGTAGCTGTCTTGATGTATTCAGATCACCATAGTGAGTTCCCTCGACAGGGACACGGTCTGGTTCAGCATGTAACACACAGTAGGCAGAAATATGAGCTGGGTGCAGTAGCTCAGGCCTGTAATCCTAGCACTCTGGGAGGCCAAGGCGGGTGGATTGCTTGAGCTCAGGAGTTCGAGACTAGCCTGAGAAAGAGCGAGACAGGAGCCTGTAGTCCCAGCTACTTGGGAGGCTGAGGCAAGAGAATCACTTGAGCCCAAGAATTTGAGGTGGCTGTGAGCTATGATGCCACAGCACTGTACCAAGGGTGACAAAGTGAGAGTCAGTCTCAGAAAAAAAATATGAAACACATGTCCACATACCTACCATGATTAATGGAGGAAAAGAATGATAAAGATAATTTCTGAACTAGTGGTAGATAAATAGTGGATATAATAGCTAACATTTATTGAGACTTTAGCATGTAGGTATTTTGTTATGCACTTTACATAGATAACCTAATTAAATATTTTGTATTGTTTAGATTGTGAAATATGACATATATTCATAAAAGTGCGTAATGAATATATGGACTTTCTAATGAATAATGTGGCACATAGGAACACCGATGCAACCATCACTCAGATTAAAACACTTTTTCCCAGCACCCGCTAAGCCCACTGTAGGGGTCTTTCTAATTACAGTCCATTCAACTTTCTCAGAGGTAACTATTCTGCATTTTGCAATAATAATTTTCTGGCTCTTCATCGTGATGTTGCAAAACAACATAGTTTGGGTTGCTTTTGAATTTTATACAAATGCACTCAAACTGTGGGTATTCTTTTGTGCCTTGCCCTTCTTCCTCAATATTTTACTAATGAGATTCATCCATGCTGTTCCCTATAGCTGCAATTTGTTCATTTTTATTGCTGTGCAGATTTTATTGTACGAATACACCACGCCTGGTGCATTCTACTCGGATGGGCATCTGCATCCTTTCTTGTTCTTATCAGTTAAAAGCAATGCTGCCCTGAACATTCTGGAACACATATCCCAGTGCATATCTGCCCACAGTTTGCAATATATATACTTAGTAGAGGAATTTCTGATTTATGGGTGTGTAAGCATTTAAGTTTACTCAGTAATATCAACTTGTTTCCTGGAGTAGTTGTACCACTCTTCACTCTGACCAGAGTGTCTTCTGAATGTTTCTGTTGTTCTATCATCTTTGCCCACTCCTGGTCCTATAAGAGTTTTTTTAGTTTAATCTTTACAATGTCATAGGACGTTTGCATTATTTTTTTTGAAAGATCTTTTTTTTTACTATTGTTGGGGATTCATTGAGGGTACAAAGATCCAGGTTATAATAATTGCATTTGTCAAGTGAAGTCCCTCTTATAAATGTATTCCTCCCCCAAGAGGTGTGCCAAACACCACGACCCCTTTCCCCCATTCTCCACTCCCCCATTCTCCTACCCCCCACCATGTACTGGCGTCAATTGTCCTCATATCAAAATTGAGTACATTGGATTCTTGCTTCTCCATTCTTGTGATGCTTTACTAAAAAGAATGTGTTTCACCTCCATCCAAGTTAGTACAAAAGATGGATAGTCTCCATTTTTTTTTTAGTGGCTGAATAATATTCCATGGTGTACATATAACACAGATTATTAATCCATTCCTGGATTGGTGGGCATTTAGGCTATTTCCACATTTTGGTGATTGTAAATTGAGCTGCGATAAACAGTCTAGTGGCAGGTGTCCTTATGGTAAAAGGATTTTTTTTTCTTCTGGGGATGTTTGTATTATTATTACTCCCATTTTCCAGATGATGAAACTGAAATTCAGGGTGTTTAAATTTAAACAACTTGCTCAAAGGTGCAATAATTGGTAAAATGGCAAAGCCAGTATTTGAACGTAAGCCTGACTCCATAACTTCAGTTTTAATCTTGATATTTACACTTTGTCTTGATAACGAATACTGATAGATTTGAGATTAATTGCATAACAAAAATTTTAAACACAATTTGACTTTTTAAAACTTTTTTGAAGTTGTTAAATGTTTGATAGGCTGGCCCCCTTTATGCTTACTGCCAACTTGTGCTCAAGTTGGCAGTAAGCATAAATCGAGAGGTGGCTCGATTCACGCTGTGGGTGGGGGAAACCACGTAAAGATTAAATATTTGTTGGAGAGTATATAATATGGACTTAACTGTAAGATGTCCAAAAGAAGCTTCTGGGATGACACAAGCCACCTGTCTCTATGGGCAGGTGAAAGATCTGTAAACAACCCCACCCAGAAGCCAGCAAGAACTATCTTCAGGCTGCCTTAATTCCTGCTGCTGTTTTAACTCATCCCCTCCAGTTCATTCTTCCAAAGACAACCCTTAATATATGATCAAAGGCCCCCTTTCTGGTTTCAGGGTATCTTGTTGGCTGGGGAGAGTTTCCAATAGAGTCAGAGCTTTAGGGTGCCTTTCATCCCAAGAGCTCAAAGCCTCCCACGGACGTTTACCCATTAATCACCACGCTGCTCTTGAAGTTGAGAACTAGTCAGTGGGAGCCTCCTCCGCTTCCCAGGTAGAGAAACTGAGTCCACGACTTGTCCAGAACTGCCCAGGGAGTCAAGGTGGAGCCAGACAGGGAACCTAGGTGTCAGGGAGATCTCTTTTGTTGCCAGTGATTCAGGGCTCTAGTTATCTGCATATTCAGCAGAAAAAAGACCTCTCCGGAGAATGGTGAAATTTGAGGCTGGTGGTACAGGATATCAGGATCCTTTTTGGATTACTGAGGAAAAAGGCAGTGCCCAAGGACATGTGTGTCCCTCACGACAAGGACCAGAGTCATTTATTTTTTGATTTTCAGTTCCTAAACTGTGTTTGGTACATAGAGGGTCCTTAATAACTGTTTGCTGAATGAATGTATGAGTGAATGAATGAATTAGTGAATGAATGGCAGGTTGTCTTAATTTGTTGTACTGACCTTGGCCTGCTCCTCAGTCCCCACTTTTTCTTCTAATACTAACATCTTTGGGAAGGGGAATGGGGATGAGAATTGACCTTTCAGTTGACCTTCTTTGGATGGGGTGAGCCTGGGTGGAGCAGTGAGAAGACGTGGGTTAGGTGGGCTATGCCAGGCCTGGTAGAAGGAATGGGTGGAAGGAGTTCCTGAGACCCAGCCTCAGTCTGCCTAAGAAAATCTGTAAATAAAACTACATTTTAAGTTTATTTCAGGAATTTTGTGAATTCCTATCCCTTATCTGCTGGAGTATTTGTCTGGGACAAGCCACCTAGCTAGTTATAGCCTTCACCCATTCCTTTATAGCCAACAGACCTCTGGGTCATGTGTCCAGATAGGAAGGTGACTTTTTTTTTTTTTTGTGACAGTCTTACTTTGTCATCCTTGTAGAGTGCAATGGTGTCATATCTCACAGCAACCTCAAACTCTTGGGCTCAAGTGATTCTCTTGCTTCAGCCTCCCAAGTAGCTGCGACTACAGGGGCCCACCACAACGCCTGGCTATTTTTAGAGATGGGGTCTCTCTGTTGCTCAGGCCAATCTCGAACTCCTGAGTGCAGGCAATCCACTCACCTTGGCCTCCCAGAGTGCTGGGATTACAGGTGAGAGCCTCCATGCCTGACTTTTATTTCTCCAAGTGTCCATTATCTTGGTGACAATCTCAGTGGGCTCCTGTTTAGGGGGAGCAGGGAACAATAGCACGTTCAAATACTCTCAGTGTACTCAGGGATCACAAAATGAAAGACTCTTTCAGGGCTAGGTCATGGCTTATCAATCCCTGCATTTCAGTAGAAGATGCCTAATTCAGTTCCGAGATGAGGTGGAAGAGAGTTATCTTGTTAGAATGTTGGGGTATGTGGGACTCGTTATGCAGGTCTTTACACAGGACTAGGTGTGTGCCAGCAAATCAGTTTATTGTTGCCTGTAAGAATCTTTATGCGTGAATGTGCCAGACTGGGTAGGTCCACATTCATGGAGATGCCCTTGCTCTGCTGAGGCCGGGTGTAGCTTTTCTTTGTCTTCAGACTCCCTTCCCCTCACTGGGCATGACTGGAAGCTCCCAAGGAATCCCGAGGTTGGGGTGCTCACTCCTGCTCTTCTCCTGGCCTGTCTTTATTTCACCCATCGGACCCCATCCCCATCTCTAGGTGGGCTCCCGCTGCCTGTGTTTATCTCCCTGTTTTATGATGTCATTTAATTAGCTCGCACATACTGGTTTTATGGGACAAACACGGCCTTGTTTGCCTTATTACTGGATTTCACGGCTCTGTGGGGACAGGTCAAGGAATCTCGGCCCAGCAATGTTTGGAGTTCGGGAATACCGGATCTTTAGGAACCTGGGAATTGGGGAACGGTCTGATGTAGACCTCCATCTTCCATAAGCTGGAAGAGTCAGCTTTCTCTTCTCTAGTGCCCCATCCCAGAGCATAGAAATAAGCTGTCAACATTAGGGGCTGGAGGGGATACCGATATTCTCACTGCCTTGAATCTCAGCTGTTGGCGTGACTGTCATATGTACTACTTTAGGGCCATAGACAGAGTATCCATTATTACAGGATAGTTAGAAGCCTCCTGAACACCAACTCTAGGGGAAAGGGATAGCGATGTTATAGGGTATACATTAAAATGGAGCCTGTGAGAGAAAAGAAAAGGCTCTTATTCCTTTAACAGAGGGATTTGTGGGCCAAGTGAGACAACTGGGGTGTTGAACCAAACAGGATTCTAGATGGTAACTAGGAAATGGGGGTTACGATTCATTATTTGAGAATATTTTGTTTATACTAGGAAAATGATGAGCTTTTATTTTTGTTTTTTCAGTTTTGTTTGTCATGTGTGTTGTTCTTTCATTAGTGGGTTAGATCGGGAAGTTCTGGGAAGATGGAAGAATGAAATATCCAGAACCAGCTTGGAAAGCTGCATGCCGTCTGATCTCCTAACACCCCTAGGGAAGGAGACCCACCCTCCGCCGGGACAGCTTGCCTTCTCTGCTACAAGGTCCCTACAAAGCCACACACTGGACATGTCTTACAAGCTGTTTGTTGATGCATACACTATACTTTTCTCTGCTGTAGACAACAGCTGAGTAACCAAGTAGAGGTGAGTAGATGTGAGTGAAATCAGCACTGAGGTAAAGGCCGGGCTAAAGGAGTCCTTGGAACGCTCTGCTTCCTACATTTTTCCTCTGCCCTCCCACACCCCTCTGTTTTCCCTGGGCTGAGACTCTAAACCAGGGGTCCTCAGACCATTGGCGGGCCGAATTATAGTTAAAAAAAAAAACAACTATGAACAAATTCCTATGCACACTGCACATATCTTATTTTGAGGTAAAAAAACAAAATGGGAACAAATACCATATTTAAAATGAAGAACAAATAAAGTTAAATCAACAAACTTATCAGTATTTCAATGGGAACTATGGGCCTGCTTTTGGCTAATGAGATGGTCAATGTCCAGTTCCATGTTTGTCATTGCTAGTCGTAACAAGTGATGCAAGTGTGCATCAGTTAGTCTAGATTTGGTTGGAGATTTCAGATGTTTTATTCTGGAAAATGTCTGTTCACAGACATAAGTGCTGCCAAAGATGGTTGCCATTCTGAGTGCATGGTTCCTGAGATTAGGATATGTCTGAGAGGGGAGAGATACATAGAAATTAGGAAGGCTGCTTGACTTGAATGTGTCTTTCAGAGAGTTACACTTCTGCACTTCAGACAGTTCCATTTGGTAAATTGTATCCATATTTTATTTTATTATTTCAAGATACTTTATTCTTAAAACAGATCACAACACTAAGCTTTTGGCCCATTCTGCCACTGTACAAGCTATAAATGCTTGCTGAGCAGGGGAGGGGTGCTCTTTCATAGCATGTCTAAAAAGTGAATAAAAATCCATATAAAACAAATATTCAAATAGTTTCAATAGGAACACAGATAAGTGTGACCCCATCTTCTAATCTTACATATTGCTGCATCTGTGTTAACCCTACTCTTACAAAGACATTTCAAAACCAGCAATAATTAAATGGTCCCCACAAATCCCTTAATTCAAGCTAAACTCGCAGTTAACAGCTACAGAATGATATCTACACATTAATACTAGCTGAAGCACAAGTTGCTGGGTGATGTTTCATTCCACTTTCCCAAGCACAAGACACAGGCAGAGTGCCAACATCCTGATCTTCTACTTCGGGTAGGTAGTCGGGGTTCTGGATTTGCTGCACGAGTTGCCACGTCGGTCCTGACATCACATAGTAGATTGTCGGCCTCTGGAATCCACTGAAAGTAGAAGCAGCAGCTACAGTGTAAGCACCCATATTTTCAAAGAGCATCCAGTCGCCCACATGCATTTCTGGCAGGTCACAGTGCTCAACTATCTGGTCAAAGCCATCGCATGTTAGTCCCCATTTGCTGGATGAATAATACTCCTCATCTGGTTTAGGTCTCTTTTGCAGAAGAGGCTTTGCATGAGCACGATCATAAAGGATGCAATTAAACGATCCATATACTCCATCATTCACGTAATACATAAAGGTTTATTCTCTGGTCTCATCTTCATCATCAGAGGCTATCTGTTCCTTTAATACAATTTTTTTTGGCAATGATATTAACTGCAAGTGTGAAGGCTGATACAACATAATATCTGCCTGACTCAGCTATGATTTTCACTTCAGAGTCTGATGGAAAGTACTTGTCCAATGCTGGGTTGATTATACCAGTGATCTCTTCAAATTTAAGCTTCACATCCTCAGATTCAGGAAAACCACCACCAATATGAAGCAGGTACATGCTGAAACCAACCTCAGCTCCCATGTCAAAGCCACAGCGGGTATCAGAAATTCCCTGCACGAAGGTCTCAGAATCAGTACAGCCACTTCATACGTGGAAGCTGACACCAATGACATCAGTATTTAGCTCTTTTGCCCATTCCAAAAAAAGTCTGCTGGTTTTGAGGGTGGCACCAAATTTAACACTGAGTCAACAGACTGCTTTGGAATCATCAGTGGTAATCCCCAAAACCAACTTGGCCTTTGGATGTGCTCTGGCAACTTTCATCAACTCGACTTCACTGTCAGAAGTCATCATCTGGACCCCAATATTGGCAGCATACTTAATTTGAGATACTTGTTTACAAGCATTTGCATAGACAATCCTCTCTGGAGACACCCTGAGACTTTGTACCAATTGTATTTCAGTCTTGCTAGCACAGTCAAATCCTGTCCCAATGGCAGCGAGGGTCTTCACAATGGCTCTACTGTCATTACATTTGATTGCATAAAAGGGAGTGACATGAGGAAGAGCTTTTAGCCATCTTTGGTGTTTCTTCAGAACATCTCCAAGGTCTGCTATATAGAAGGCATCCTTATCATCAGAAGAGGAAACGTCAGGCTTGGCGCCAGCCACGTACACTTGAGTTGGTGGGTTCGAATCCAGCCTGGGCCCGCCAAACAACAATGACGGCTGCAACCAAATAATGGCCCAGCATTGTGGTGGGCACCTGTGGTCCCAGTTACTTGGGAGGCAGAGGAGACTCGCTTGAGCCCAGGAATTGGAGGTTGCTGTGAGGCGTGACGCCATGGCACTCTATCCAGGGTGACAGCTTGAGGCTCTGTCTAAAAAAAAAAAAAAAAAGAGGAAACTTCATTGATTTTTTTGGTCCAGAATGTCCTTGGCAGTAAAACCTTCATCAAGCAAGTGGCAGTCAAACTCTTCATTATTAATGTTGTTCATGGTTTCTTGGTATTTCTTTGAAAAACTAAGAGATAGAATTTATTTATTTATTTATTTTTAATTTTTTTTTTTTTTTGTCGAGACAGAGTCTCACTTTATCACCCTCTGTAGAGTGCTGTGGTGTCACACAGCTCACAGCAATCTCCAACTCCTGGGCTTAGGCAATTCTCTTGCCTCAGCCTCCTGAGTAGCTGGGACTACAGGCACCCGCCACAACACCCAGCTGTTTTTCTGTTTTTGCAGTTTGGCCGGGGCCAGGTTTGAACCTGCTACCTTTGGTGTATGAGCCACAGGCACCGTCCTAAGAGATGGAATTTAAAGAAATACTTTCAGCTTCTCACAAAGACAATTCTCCAGGAATTCTGAATCCCACTGCGTGTATCCTCCAGCAACAGTGGAACCATTCTTAGAGCATCTGGGCACTGCTGGCCAGCCCCAGGGAGAAACCGGAAATCTGCTGCCTGCTCAGAGCCAGAGCTGGAGCCGCAGGAGCACTCAGCCGCCCCACCACACCCATCAGCACCTGGCTCCTGCTTGCCAGAGATGCCAGCTGCGGTGGCGCTGGAGCAGCTGGCAGAGGAGTGGCCAGGGCAGCGACTTCAGGGACTGACCTCCACATTCTCAATGTCAATAGAAAATGGGTTATGGAAAAGCTGTATGTCCTGTTCATGGAGATGAAGCTCTTTAAATCTAAATTGGAACTCCTTTTGCAACTTTTACAGTGAATCCACACATGTTTTGTTTGGGAATGCAACCAATGGTTTTTCCATTAACAGATTTTGTGGCCCGAGATGAGTCTGCTGCTAAACAGGACAGGCAGCAGAGGCAAAAACACCCAGCGGGCTGAATAAATGTCCTCAGCGGGCTGCATGTAGCCCAGGGGCCGTAGTTTGAGAACCCCTGGTCTAAGGGGTTAGATACAGATTTGAAAATAGAGAGGTCTTGAGAATTACACTTGGCCAGGACTTGGAAGACAGAAGACACCTTTTCAATGTTGATCAGCCAATGAGTATATTAACAAATGAATGCAGTCCTTGTAGCTCTGGGCAAAAGTGGCAGGGAGTCCACTTCAGAAGAACCCCAGCTCACAAGAAAAAGTAGCAAACTCCTTTTCTCCTCTCAGAGAAACAAATCTGTTTGTTTAGCCCTAGAAAACAGGGATCTTTGTCCAGCCCTCAATGGGAGAATCCTGCATCAGTTGAGTTGAAAACTATTCATTTCTTTTTATAAAGGTGAATGATAATAAAACTGCAAGGCTTAAGTACATCTTGGAATCAAGGCAGTTCTAACTCATATTGGATATTGAGAGACTAAGTTGAACTCTCTTCAGAAAAACTTCCTGTAAAACCAGTATATAGATGACAGTGCACCCCATCACGGGTTTCATTCTGTCTGTTGTTGTGCCTTGCTCATGTCATATATGAAAATTAGCCTTTGTAGGTTTGTTTGTTTCCTTGTCCATTGAGTCTCCTTCTCTCTTTCTTTCCCCTGAGAACCAAAAGTGCATGGATCATCCATGCATAATGAAGATCATCTATGCTTTCATTACAATTAAAGACAGGGCACTGAGTAAGTGCTCAGTGAATATTTGTTGAATTAATGACTGTAAACAGTCAAACAACCCAACAATGAAAACAGAAGATTTTTAATCTTCTTTTTGGAATGAAGATATGAAGAAATCACATAGTCGATATTCTAGAGGCAAGCTTCCTAAGAAAATGTGTTTATTAAAATATTTAATTTTATGTTGTTTGACAGTCTTATGCATGTTTTCAGATTTGCAGATTTTCAGGGTAATAGATGTCTTTGCCTGGTGCAAAGAAGAATAATTCGTATACCAAAGCTAAGGAATTCTTTTAGAATCTTCAATATCTTTTCTAGACTCCAGTTAACTTCTACCAAGAATATATGGTGATCTCAAAAAGATCGTCTTGCTGACCTCATTTTTTTAAATAAATTTTAAAGAGGTAGATCATGTATACATTAATGCATTTATGGGGTACAATGTGCTGATTTCATATACAATTTGAAATGTTTACATCATACTGGTTAATATATCTCTCATCTCATTTACTTAATTATTGTGTTAAGACATTTATACTCTATACTTACTAGATCTGACATGTACCATTGCAATATGACCCCACTTTTTAAAATTGCTACAACTATCAGACGGCACTTGCGGCTCAATGAGTAGAGTGCCGGCCCCATATACTGAGGGTGACAGGTTTGAAACCTGCCCTGGCCAAATTGCAACAAAGAAATAGCTGAGCATTGTGGTAGGCACCTGTAGTCACAGCTACTCGGGAAGCTGAGGCAAGAGAATCACCTAAGCCCAACAGCTGGAAGTTGCTGTGAGCTATGACGCTACAGTACTCTACTGAGGGCAACAAAGTGAGACTCTGCCTCTAAAAAAAAAATGTTACAACTGTCAAATGCCTGAGGGAATATCAACTATATATTTTCGTACCTAAGGAAAGGTGTTTCCTGATAGAGTAAAATGCAGGGACCCACCCTAATAGAACCATCCTGCCCAAGGAAGAAATGAGGGCATGAATGTCCCACCTAGGAAAGAGTGAATGTGCCAATCTCTACCTCTCCAACTCTTTCAATTCCCATCCACCTTAACCCACATGATGACACCTTTCTTGGACTCAGCTCACACATACTTGAGTGGAATAAAGGCTGAGTTGTCCATACATAACCCAGACTCCAATTTCCTTTCATTCATGTTTCAAAATAATTTTTTATTTTTGGTCCTTGATTTCCCATTTTTGGTGCTAAGAACCTGGGACAGGGAGAAGCCTCCTTGGGGGGCCAAGATACACCCCACCAGACTCAACTAGACCGACTCTTGTTCTGATGAAATGAAGGTAAAAGGGGGGACCCATTTGACCCCTGCCCAAAATTCATCCATTTAATTGTGAGGTAAGCATTTGTCTAAAATCCCTTTCTGAACTTTTTATACTTTCATTTCCTTTTCCCCACTCCAACTCCTCTTTCCCTCTCCCTCTATCTCTGGGCCTCTTAAGCAGTCTAGATAGCCCTTTGGTGAGCATTTTTTAACTTCTCTTTGCTTTCCTCACTCTGCATAGAAAAATTCCATTGGTCCATGCATCCTAAATCTGGCACCAGTCACAGACTAACCCAGGCCAGTCAGATTTGTCCGTCCAGTGCCTTGCATGTGGGGACACCCTCCTGTGGGCCTGGCCCACTCTTCTCCAGCTGGGTAAAGGTCACACAAGGAGGCCTGGTAACCTCCCTGATCCCAGCCTCGGCCATCTCCTTCCTCCTCCTCCTCACAAGTTCACTTTACATCCTCACTTTAACCTTATTTATTTTTTTTATCTCCAGTTTCTAATAAGGGAACTACTCAGTCACAAATTCACCCTTCTTCACATTTAAACTGCCTTTTAACTCACCTCAAGCCTCTTTGACTCTTTCCTAACCTTAAACCTTTAAAGGCCTCATCATTTTCCCTAATACTGCTTGGCTTATGTACAAATTAGACAATGGCTCATGATGACCTAAAAATGGGACCTTTGACCTTGCAATCTTCACTGATTTCAATAATTACTGTCAGAGATTAGGAAGATAGAGATTCCCTACATCCAGGCTTTCCTCCTCCAAAACATTTCTTCTTTATGTTCCTCTTATGAACCCTCTCAAATTTTTCTTTCATGGGCCAAACCAGCCCTCCCTGAGTCCCCTGAATCTCCATTGTCTTCCTTCAACCCAGCAGACAACTCTCCCACTTCTGCCCCTTCTCAACTCCCCACCTTCGACCTCATTTGTACCTGCAGAATTCCACCTCATCCTCCTTCTCTTCACCACCCTCTATCCGCCTTCAGCCACATGTGGTAGAAAGAAAAAAGATGGCAAAACCGGGAGACAAAAGAAACATAACAGGCCCAGTTTTCCCACCCATACTAGGTCGGCCACACCTTTAGGTATTTCACTTCCAGATCACCACAAACTCTTTGTCTCCCTGAGAGGTTAAATGAAAGGCATCGTCAGGATTCGTGTTCCCTTTTCTCTCTCAGTCCTGTCCCACTTAAGTCAGAAACTAGGTTTGTTCTCCACATTCCCACAAAATATTCTCAAGAATTTAGATATCTAACCCGATCATATGATCTGACCTGGCAAGATTTATATGTTATCCTCACCTCCACCCTATTAACATGTATTTTATCCCTCAGTCTGCACCCGATATCCAAAAAAAGCTCCAAAATTCCCCACCACACACACAGGGAGATCTCATTGACCTGACCTTTATGGTCTTTAAAAGCCAACAAGAGACTCTAAGCAGCAGCACCTCTTAGAACTCCAGTTATTGGCTTCCACCATTAGACAAAACTCGGCTACTTCTCAAAACTCCTTGGGGAAACTCTGAAAAAAACGAAATCCCACCCTTGTGGAGCTCACTCTCTGGATACTTTGTCTCACATGTGTTCCTTATTATTTCTTCATGCATCATCCCTTTACTACGTAGGGATGTCCTCTCAAGATTACAAGCAACCCTGATGATTTCCTCATGCTTTTGAAAGCCTCCTTCTCAGCTGCCCTAAATTTTTCTTCTCTTCTCTGCCCCTTGGACACTGGATGTGCCTTGCTCTATACCAAAATCTTTTCAGTCCCATACCAGTACCTGACACATATGACTCTTCCATTCCGACTGAAAATAACACAGTTCTGTTCAGCCACATAACTAGCGACCTTCCACCCTTAACCTTCACCAATTTAATCGGCTTCAGTCTCACCAGTACAGGAAACTCTATAGGCTTTATAAAGCCTAATCTCTGTTCCCTCGACTCAATTTTCTCCTTATCTGCCTCTTACTGTGCCCTTCCAGGAATATTCTTCTTCTGCAGCTGTTCTAACTGTGGGTGCCTGCATGCTAACCATTCTGGTCTTTGCACCTGAGTTTTTCTCATCCCCCAAGTTTCCTTCATGAATGACTCCTCCTTAATTCAGGCCCTGACACATCCCCTACTTCCAGGAAAAGAAAGACGTTATCCTCCCTGTATTCCTCAGAGCAGGCATAGTGGCTGGAATTGGCACAGACATTGCAGGCATTAGTATATCAACCCATTTTCACCACCAAGCCTCCCTAGAAGTTAACGAAGACATGGCAAGTGTAACAGACTCTTTAGTCACCCTACGATCCCAATTTAATTCTTTAGCTGCAAGGGTACTCCAAAATCCCTGAACTTTAGATTTAATTACAGCAGACAAAAGGAGCACATGTATTTGGGGGGGGTCAAAAAATGTTGCTTCTTTGTTAAACTTTCAGGAATAATTATGGGCAAAGTAAAAAAACTCCACAAATGAATTAAACTGAGACAAACAGATCATCTAATCCCTGGTTCTTATTTGATTCCTGGCCTCCTTAGTTATTTCCTATTTTGGAGCCACCAATTATGATCTTTCTCATTCTGAGTTTTGGACCAGTAATCCTCTGCCTCCTCTCCCAATTTATTGACCAGTCAGTCATCAAATAAAACAGCCACTCATATCCTTGGCCTACATGGATATCAACCAGTTCAGACTGAAGACTCAAGAGTGTTTCTGTAAACACCACTCCCTTCCCCCTCCCATTTTTCTTATAGGCAGCCCACGCCAGTCCCCTCCCCGCACCAAGGAAGCAGTCAAAGAGACACCAGACCCATCACCCCACCTCCTTATAATAGACTAAAAAGACCAGGATGATAGAGTCAAATGCAGAGACTTGCCCAAATAGAATTGATCCACCCAAATAGAACCCACCCAATAGAACCGTTCTAGGAAGAAATGAGTGCATAAATTTCCCAGCCAGAAAAGAGTGAATGCACCAATCCCTGCCCCAGCAACTCTTTAAATTCCCATCCACCTTAATCCCTGTGCTGACTCCTTTCTCAAACTCAGCTCTCTAGTACCCAAGTAGAATAAAGGCCATGTTGCCCACACAGAACCTGGATTTTGGTTTCTTTTGTACACATTTTGTAATGTTTTATTTTCAGTCCTTGACCTCTTAGTTCCTTTATATGTATGAATTTACTTTATATATAATACTATTTTAAAATTCTGTGCAGGCACCTTTCTGAAAACTGTATTTGTTTTCACAACTCTGTTAGGCATTATTATCAACATTCCACAAATGAGTAAGTGAAGACTCTAAGAGGATGAATACCTTGCCTAAAGTTTCTCTGCTGATAACTTAAGAAGTTAAGAATTATGGTTTGGTGCCTGCGGCTCAAGCGCCTAAGGCACCAGCCACATACACCTGAGCTGGCAGATTCGAATCCAGCCTGGGCCGCCAAACAACAATGACAGCTGCAACCAAAAAATAGCCAGGCGTTGTGGTGGGCACCTGTAGTCCCAGCTACTTGTGAGGTGGAGGCAGGAGAATCTCTTGAGCCCAGGAATTGGAGGTTGCTGTGAGCTGGGTGACAGCTTGAGGCTCTGTCTCAAAAAAAAAAAAAAAAAAAAAAGAAGTTAAGACTTAAAACAGGTCATCCAATCATAAGCAAATCTCATGCTCCTAACTACT
The DNA here is from genome assembly GCA_963574655.1 of Perodicticus potto. Lineage (NCBI taxonomy): Eukaryota > Metazoa > Chordata > Mammalia > Primates > Lorisidae > Perodicticus > Perodicticus potto. The sequence continues at coordinate 43,051 of CAUYRH010077329.1, forward strand.
TCCCTACTACCATTCATACTTAAGACTAGGATTTCATTTTGGTTCTGAAATGGGCACAAGAGTTGTGTTGTAGCCCATGGTTTTCATAGAGTAGAATGATGTATTGGCCCCATTTCATGAGGAAGATAGTTAGCACTCTTTTCTACCTTTATGTCCTTCCCTGTTATGTTTCTGATCTTAATGAAATTTCTGCCTAGAAAAGAGTAATCCTGATCCAAATTGAGCAGAACTACACCAGCCTAGGCCAATAACATGACACTCTGGACACGGGGACTTAATCACCTCATTAAGCCTAATTACGATGAAATTCACAGACATATGATGTCCGACAAGGACCTTGGCCATCCTTTCAATTAGTTCACACGGTGCTTAATGTTGGTTGACTACTACTTCAGGGAAAGGATGTTTTAGACAAGAAGTCACTGCTGAGTTTTCATCCTAAGTATAGGACACTACATTTGAGTCATGCAATAGAGGTGACTCTTCTCTCTGCTAGCATGTTCATTTGTAATTCATATAATTGGCTATTATTGAATACCTACCACATACAAGGAACTGAGTTACAGAAGCAAAAATATTTTTTAAAGAAAGTTATTTTAAAATCACTTTTAATTATTGTTTAATTAGAAATATAATTCACTTTTAAAATTATAATCAGCATCATAAAAGGGAATAAGTGCCTTTCACAAAAAAATCCCTCCATCTTGCCACCCTTGCCACAGTGTCATTCCTTGAAGAACAATTAACAATTATTTTCCAATTTTTTCAAAAATTATTTTGATGTATATGCTATGTATATACATGTGTATATTAATAATAAATCTGTTTTGTGTACATAAGACCAAAATATATACTATGATATGATATAATGTAATATAATATAATATGCTCTGCATTATTTCTTACCTAATGTAATACCAATATATCTTTAAAGACTCCAAATGGTACAGAGAGAGTAGAATTAAACACAGTAACCCAATGAATGACTATAGTAAAATATATATATATATATACACACACACACACATATATATTGTTCTTTAATTTATTTAAGCTTTCTATATTTTGTTCATAGACTAGTAATAGTATTTAAGATTAGAAAATGGTTTACATTATTTTGAATATGAACATATCATTTACTGTATAGGCAAAGAGAGTCTAGTTGCAACCCTTTTTACTACTATCTGAGCATATGGAGAGAAGTTCAATTGCCCTTTAACTCTGTAACATTATCTTGTATTATATTTTTGATAATATTTTTTCAATATTTTATCTTTGCCTTATTTTATAACTCACATTTTTTTGACCTTTAAGAACTGATACACTTTCTTTTCCTTAAGCTACATATTTATTTGTTTTTTTTCCTGAATAGTAACAAATACATCCTTCATATTTTTTTGTTAATAAAGTTATCAATATTCCCAAAGCGCTTCCTTATTCTTTGACAGCTTCCAGAGACAATGATTGTCTTCTATTCCATTTCGTTTGCTATGTTTCTTGCTAATACGACCATATTTTCTATGCAATCATAGTTAAAAAAGATAATACTGACACAGGACATTTGGCACCCCAGCCAGCTCAGCGGAGCTGAGCCTCCACCTTGGCGGTGTGGGTGCGGTAGCAGTTGGCTGAGGAACCAGCGGGCTGGATGATAGGCAAGGTGGGGAGTCCCCCACTGGAGGCTCGAATAGCCAAGAAGGACGGACAACGTCTGAGGAGACACCGGTGCCCTGGTGTCTCCTTCATTTTACACTTAGGACTAAATACAGAACCCCCATTTCTCATGCCTAGGTCAATTTTGTGTTAGTTTCCTAGGCCTCAATTCCTTGAAAGGACTGTGCCCATTCATTTAATGTATTCATTCACCTTGCCCCAGGGAAGGGACTGTGTTCATTCATTTCCTTGCCAAGGGACCCACACCTATATATACCCCAGGACTAAGAGCCTAAACGCGGAGATGAGGAAAGACTGGGAGAGAAATGGAGAGAGCTTTTCTCTCCCCACTTGAGTTCTCTAGCTCTACCAGGAGCTTTAGTGTTTTTTGTATTCTTTTCTGTAAATAAATTCTGTCTTACCACTGATCTATAGTCCGCGGATTTATTCTTCAAATCACTGAGACCAAGAACCTGAAATTCTGGTGTCAATACATGTGATTCAAGTGATATCATTAAGCATCCAATAAATAGCTAACTAAATTTAAGAACAATGATATGTATACTGCACTTAACAACCCTTCATATTCTCCAAAGACCACACAGCCAGACAAGTTGAATTCATAGTAGAATCCTTTATTGAAGAGCTGACTGGTGACTGCCTCAGTATCCCTATGTGGGGTTTCTGAGAGCCCTGAGTCATTTCAGGCTCTGGTTTTTAGAAGGTAAAATTAAAGGGGGTGTAAAAAGTTAAGCAAGCGTCATTACAGAAGTGAAATTAGCCATTAGTACAATTCTTTTCCTCAGAAGGGCAGGTATAGGGTCTAGGGGAACTAAGGGGGAAGGGCTGCAATCACGAGGGAAGTTAATGGGCTTTTACACGATAAAGGTATAGTAAATTTTTTTTATACAACACTAACAATTTTAACTACTAACAATCCTGCTCAAAATACCATGCAATGCATGGGGAGACATATGTGGAACCGGTTTTCAAGATAATAAACTTTAACAAGAAGGGAGTAAACAACCTACCCACTGATTTTCAGGAGCAAAAGTTACAGTAAAATGGAGTCAGGCCTGCTTTTTCTTCACTATATACAGATATAGTTAGAGAGGGGTGGGGGAGAGAGAGAGAGGAAGAATTGGTATGATTAAATGCATCCATGCATACAACTGCCCCTAGAAGCCAGTACAATACCAATATAGAATTTCCCTTATTTTGATTGTAATCATACTGTCTTAGTCAACCACAGCTAACCCAGGATTCTGTACTATAAACTCTTTGTCAGTGATAGTTGGTGCCCCATGTGAAAATGTTCTCTGCCAACAACCATGTTACCATAATATCCTCTATGAAATGTACACTGCATGTTGCTTATTTCTTTGTGAGCTCTCATTCTGCTATATATTCAGTATCCCAGCAAACACTTTGACTCATTAAGCCTGACAAAATATATTTAAAAAATGCAGAAGAAACATCACCATCATTCTTTATTTTCAAATGCAAACATAATAGCATTTTTAGGTAGAGACAAAAGGTACAGATTAGGAGCTAAGTAAGAATATGAAAAGGCATTTGACATTGTGAAGACAGCTTTTAACTTTTCTGGAACCCGAAAGAAATGTCCAACATTTGAGTGATTCATAGTCAAAATTAACTGGGCCTGGTTTCTAAAAAGAGTTTTTTTAAATGAAAGGGTTACTGTCAATATATGAGGTAAGAAATACAGTTCCATAGAAGTTACGCATATATCTTGTTCAATTAGTTTTCTCACTACCTGTTACCTCTTCTCCTTTTGTGAAACAGGGTGCATGTAAAAGAACCCTAATAAAAAGGCAAAATATACTGTATTTAATATCTAAAGGCCATTATTCATTAATTATCAACTTAGACATCTAAATCTTGGATTTGTGCTAGTGATACAGGACAGGTGGCTCCCCAGCCAGCTTGGTGGAGCTGAAAGGGAGGACATGCCACCGCCGCCCTGGTGGTGTTGGTGCAGCAGCAGCTGGCAGAGGAGCCAGCGGGCCGGAGGGTAGGCAGTGGGGGGCCAAGCAAGAGGCTGCTATAGCCAGAGGGGCCAGACAACTGCTAAGGAGACACCAGCACCTTAGTGTCTTCTTCCCCTTGCACTTGCAGCTGAACAGGGAAGCCCTGTTTCCCAGGCCTGGTCAATTTCATGTAGGTTTCCTAGGGCTGGGAACCAAAGGGATTGTATCCATTGATTTGTTACCTAGTCCTGGTCAAATGTAACTACAGGAGACCCATGGAACCATATATATATTCCTGCACAAAGATCCCAGAGAGAGAGCTTTCTTCCCCCTCCTTGGGTTGTTTCTCTCTGCCAGGAGCTTTGGTGTTTTCATATTCTTTTCTGTAAAATAAATCCTGTCTTTCCACTGATCTGTGGTCCGTGGATTCATTCTTTGAATCACCAAGACCAAGAACCTACTGAAGACAAATTCCGGTATCGCTAGGTTACACAAAGTTCCTTCCTATTCCTGTGCCCCATGCTAATTACAAACACACATTCACACACACAATTACATGGGTCTTTTTTTCCATCTAGGAAGCTAGTTCATCAAGTAAAACTCGGGAAGTAGAATATCCATATGCCAATGAAGAAAGGGTAAACTCCAATTTGCTTAACTAGTAAAAGTGCACAAAGGCTGGTGAAACTTATTAAATGCAGAGTATCAATGTCTTTATATAGTGATTAAGAAAATGCTATGAGGGCGATCTCTCACAGTACGATCAAAATGTTTGTGATTGTATATGAAGCACATTCTGCCCTATGATTGCACCAATGTACACAATTATGATTTAATAAAATTATTAAAAAAAAATAACATGCACTAAGAAAATGCCATGAAGGCTATGTTAACTAGTTTGATGAAAATATTTCAAATTGTACATAAAACCAGCACATTGTACCCCATGATTGCATTAAGGTACACAACTATAATTTAATTAAATAAATAAAGTGCACAAAGGGAATCACGGTGTGGAATTTTGAATAATGGCAAAAGGAGCACCCTATAATCATAGAATTCAAAGTGATCCTAGAAATTATAAAGTCCAACAGCAAATACAAAAGTATAGAAGTGATCAATTTCTCTGAACAGACCAGAACATTTGCCAATGTTTTTAAAGTCTGTGCTTCACAGGAAATAAGAAAGCAACAACCGGAGACAGTGTAACAACCTAAGAAAGACAAAAATGGCAAAGAAAATGAAGTTTACAGGATTGGACTGAAATGAAAAAATACCAACTAAAACTCATCAGGGGATACTTTTTTAAAAATGTGAACATACATAAACCAGCAGGACCAAGTAAAATGGATTCTTGGGTGTTAAGGGAATTGACTAATGAACTGCTAGCACAGTAACAATTGTAGCTGGGAAATCGTGGAGCACTGCAGAGAGCCAGAAAATTGGAAAACAACAAGAAATGTGGCATCATTTACTGAAAAAGGGAAGTATTGTTCTATCATGTACCTTCCAATAAGTTGAATGCCGACGTTTTAAAAAACAAAATAGACTATTAGAGTTGCTCTACTTCTGTTCCTCCCGGGCAAGTACTTTAGCGTGTATGGTATATGATTCAATTTGCAGGGCAAGGGAAACGCCATTAATAATATTTTCTGAAAACCATAATTGAATCACAATCAACATAACCCACTTGGCAAATCCAGTTGTTTCTCCCCCCAAAATTGTAGAGAGGACAAATAACAGATACTACAAGGCCCAAAGTTAAATATTCTTGATATTCACAGTTTAGAATAATTTACCTAGCAAAAGATTCATTTGCAATGAAGAGGGATAGGGGAAATGAGTTTTAGTTTTATGTTTTCCACTGAGCTACCATGGGCTTATATGTTCACCAGAGGTGGATTTCAGTCCCAAATCTTTCAATTTATTTTTTGACTAGGAAAATTTATCAAATCTCTCTGAGCCATAGATTGTTTATCTAGAAAATATCTAACAATAAAGATTCTTTATGTATTCATAAGTGATATCTTTTATTTTAAAAAAAGGGAAGCTGCTGTGAAAATTAAAATGGATAACATCAGAAAAAACAAATCAATTGCATAGAACAGACCTGAAAAATTAGAGTGCAACAAAATTTAGCTCCATTCTCTCCCTCTTTCTCTAACACAACATCCTTCAACTCTTTATAGCTCAGCATTAAAGTTTTAAAGATAACTAAATAGGAGATACCTAAGGAGCTTTTAAAATTCATAGTCATTAGATTGAAATAGAAGCTGTCCATCGAAAAGTAAAGGTTCAGCCTCTTGGTAAAATATGACATAAACTTTGAATAAGTCATTCATCCCACAGAGAACTAAACATCTAATTGGTCTGTTTGTTTTTTTTTTTTTTTTGCTTCTTGTATGCAACTGGACTTGAGAGGTATTAGAAAAAGATGATATATTTTAATGGAAGCAGAAAAATACAATGATGGGCTATTCATTATTGATAATATGATTAAAATCAATGCATGTAGCTTTTTTATTTTTTATAATAAAGTGGTAACTTAGATCTGCTTTCTTTGAGTTAACATGAAATTATTACAGGTTACTCATAGTATGAATAAAGTATATAAAAACCATTGAAACTGTAGTATTTACCTGACTCCCACACAAGAGTTTTGTTTACTATCTTCACATCTCCACAACATGCCTGGAATGTCTTTTCCCCTGTTGCTATTATCAATTAGGGATTCTGGGAATGTACATGGAAAGTCCGCATTTCTAGTTATTTAAAGACACATTATTTCTAGCTATTTAAAGGTATATTCTTTTATTGTTGTCATTATACTTGAGAATAAAATATTTCTATGCTCCTACAGAAATATGAAGTAATATTTGATCTTAATAACAACAAAATTCTAAAACTGATTTTAAACCCTCCCAATATACTAATGAGAACTGTGACAGACAATCACAGGCAGAAAATTTTAATTCCACATAAGCAGGGAGTGCCAGAAACATTTTGCTATGGATGAACATGAGAGGATTTGACAGAGATCTGAGGCATTCAGTAGCCCATTTCTTTTTGTGTGGACTTATTGGTATTGCAGTCCCTCAAATCTTTTTGTTTGTTCATTAAAAATAAAACCTGCATAAAATTTTATGATGAAAATTGTTATTCTATTAGTTTGGTTTTTATCATGGAACCATTTTATTTTTATAACATATCTCACTTCATTTTTTGGTATTTTCTCTGCCCGTCACTGCTATTCTTCATGAACACAAACATACATACACATGCAATCAAACAAAAACCCAAAGTCACATACAATTTATTCCTGCATCTCCTAGGTAAAGCTAGAATTATAAAAAATGTTTTTCAGAAGTGCTATATCCATTATTTCATAACTGATAATTTTAAAATTGCTTATGCTTGAAAAATAATAATTTCCTATTATCCACCATATTTAGAAAAATTAAGTTTCCCACAGCTAAGATCTAAGCAAGATAATACCAGCACTTCACTTTTATAAAATGCTTCCACACACATTATTGCCTTTATTTTTCACAACAAATCTAAGAAGTGTAGGATTACAGAAGTTAAGGGACTTGCCTATGTTCACACACACACCTAGTGACTACCACAGCCAGGATGCAAAGACAGGTTGTATCAGAGTTCCATGTTATTTTATTAACTAGTTTTTATCTGTATTTTCATTTCTTTAAAATAATTTGTTTAATTTAGTTCAATACTCAGTATTCCAGTTTTCATGTAGGATAAACTGAGTACATTTTTAACCAAAGTTATTTTTAAGGAAACTGTGCTGTTTGCACAGTTTTTTGTTTCTTTGCTTGTTTGTTTGTTTGTTTACAGTACTGATAAAGGGTTCCCCCATTCAGAGCTGGACAGAGACTCCAGTTTTCTAGCAGGAGCAATTTCCTGTAAGTGTCCTAGGCCTGGGCAGTTTCATGTAAGCCAGGACTTTTCTGAGTTGGACTCCCTGAAGTTTTGCCTGCACTTGAAGAGACTGCATTCATTTGTTAATACATTCATCAACACTGAAGTCTGTCAAGTCCTGGCCAAATGTAAGTCTCAAGATCTCCCTTTTTTACAAAATAGTATATAACCCATAGAAAAAAGACTCACATGGGACTTCCCACTTGGGTCTCCCGGCTCTGTGCCTTTCGTTCCTTCTATTCCTTTCTATCTAATAAATCCTATCTTATCACTGGTCTCTGTGGTCCTTGGCCTTATTCTTCAAATCTCTGAGACCAAAGATCTAATGCAGAAAAAAATTCCATCAATAGTAGCAGTATCTTTTATTTGATTCACAAAAATAAGAAGGTGTCGCAGAAAGGCGAAGCATCAACTTTTTACAATATGTATAAAGTATCATGATTGGCTTCAATTACATGGAACATTTTATTATTTAACACTTCTCCCCTAGTTTGAACATTTATTCACACCTGATAAATACCATGCCATTTTTTGCTTTTGTAAATTTTATTTCCACTAAGAGCTAAGACATTGTATAATCCAAATTTTAAAAATAATAGCTGTGGATTTAGATTCTTTAAGAAGGAAAGAGCTGTAATTTTTCCAAAAGTATTTCCAAATGCAAAACAAAACAAGTCTTTCAATTGTAAGGGAGGAAGATTTCCTCAACCTTTTTAGCATGGGCCTGAAACTAAAACCAACAAAGAAAGATTAACAGGAGAAAAGCATGCAAATTTATTTTATAAATTTTACATGACATAAAAAAGATCCCTCCTACATGACAGGAAGATTCAAAGAACCAAGGAAATCTGTGTATGTCTTATGCTAAGTCTGACGAGGCAGTGGATAGCAGTGGGAAAACATGATGGACAGAATGGTGTATGATCTACTGGTGATAAACTGGGAGTACTCAGCCAAGCCTGTCCATTTTACGTTCTTCTCTGTGTTCTGTATCCTCAGAGGTAAAGACATCCCTTTCTTTAGGACACAGAAAGGTCCCCACTGGAATGAGGTTCTCATGAACTACTTCAGTAGAAGATGAGCTAGTTTCTATGGCCTGCTTCAGAAGAAGGGGAGAAAGACAGGTCCCAAAAGATCTTCCTGCTTCTGTGATTTTCTTAATTTCTTTAAGCTCGAAATACTTGTACCAAGGTAAGTATCAGGTTCTAAACCTTGACACAACTAATCCTACTTAATCCTTTTCAAATCATTTGCATGGACCAAAAAAGCATAAAAGCAAAATCGAGCAACCATAAAATTTATCAACACCAAAAATTTCATTCTCAGTATCTATTTGAATTTATGAGTAAGTCATAAATTCAATGAATTTATGATCAAAATATGATTTATTTATCAAAAATACTTTAGGTAGCTGTCTTCTAAGGCTATGCATTAATTTTTCCTGCCCAGGAAAAGCAGAAGGAATTAAAAGTGACTATTTTCTTTTCCTGTTAGCAAAATATCTTATTTGAAACAAAGAAACAAAATAAATAACGTACACAAATATCTTTTTTCTTAAATTATGTGATGGAAAGAAATTGTATTCTAATTTTATCTTTCAATAAAAGAGGTTTTTACTGGAAGCATTCATAGATGTACAACTTATATTTAATAAATGAGTCAAAGTGAAGGAAAGATTAGCCTAGGTCTTGACAAAGAATTGACTACAAGACACTAGGAACTACTCTGTGGATTCATGTTCTAAGCAAGAATGACTGCTAATGTTCTTGCATTTGTATTTGCGTCAGAGGAAACTTTTCACCTGTCATCAGCCTTTGGTTTTCTAGAGTTTTCCTCTATGTTTATTTGATTTATCATGAAACATTTGAAATACACAAAGCATGCAAAGAATAATACAATAAATTTCATGTGCCTGTCAACAAGATCTAAGAAATGTTAACATTGTGTTATATTTGATTTTATTTGTACAGAAATAAAAGAATTTACTCATGCAAATTATACCTACTTTATCTCCCTGCCCAACATTCTTTTCCTTTTCTCCTAAGATAGGGTTAGTGCACATTTACATCTATTACACTTTACTGCTTTGCATATACTTTATATATATTATACTTTTACTTCATGTATATTGTATTTTATATGTATGTGCATATAAAATGTAGAATATTTTGGATACTGTTAGGCTTTGCATAAATTAAACAATATTGTTCTGTTTTTTCCCACATTTTCTTCCTTTACCAGTATGTATTCAAGAATTATTTTTGAATATGTATAGCTCTAGTTGACTCATTTTATTTCTTGAGCATTATTCCATTTTATGAATTAATAAACCATACTTTATTTTTCCATTCTTCTTCCTTGTAAATATTTTTCTCCCTTCCCCACTTTTTTATTTTTTGTTTAGTTTTGGTATTACAAATTGTGTATAAGTAAATACTACTATAAAATAAAAGCAAATCCAGATTTAGAAAGGTTTTAATTAAAAGAAAGACCTGTTTACAATAGAGAAAACACTCCTATCTCAGAAATCTACAAGTATCTCAAAATTAATTACAAGAAGATTGTCATTTTGTAGGGGATTTCAACCTGTGACCCATTGGCTGTGTGCAGATTATATGAGGTCTTTTTGCTTATCTGTGGTAGTAGATATAACAAAATTATCCATGGGCCATTTTTTCAGTTTTTTCTTTTGCTTGTCAGCTTAGTATTGTTAGTGTCTGTGTATTTAATGTATGGCCCAAGACAACTCTTGTTCTAATGAGTTGCATAGCAGCCAAAAGTTTGGACACACCTGTTAGGATAGAAATATAAGCCGAATCTTTCAAGGGAAAAGTGGATACCCAGGGGAAATGATCCGTGAGGTGTAACAAAAGGATCTCATGAAGTCAGTGGATTCCCAGCAGAATCTAATAAGGGAGAAAATTTCATTCTTTTGGTCCCAGCTTATGCTTTGGAGCACAAAGAGTTCCAGGGCCTGGAGCAAGAAAAGAGACTTCACTACAATTTGTCAAAACACAGCAGAGGGGAAGAAATGGCAATTGTGAACACTTGGCTAGGCCTCTCTGTTGTTTATGGGACAGTCTGCCCACTACTAGAAACACTACTAGAAATGGAACAAGAATCACTGTGAGGTTGAGGTTGGTCCACATAGTTTTCAGGGGCAGTGGGCCCTTCACTTACTTCCTGGCTCTGAAGGACTAGCTGTATGAAATGTTGAGCATGCTGTCACACTGATAGCTCTTGCCAGATCTTAGAGATTAGGCATTTAAGTGAAGTATGTCTAGAAATAAAATAGAAATAATGAGTATTAGAAGTTGAACACATAATTAGAACCAAGAGCTGAGGTTTGAAGGAGCCAGCTGAAATTCCAAGATGTTGAGGCTGAAACTTCTTCATTCAGATGGTAGAGCAAAGACAAACAGAGACAATTTGAACAAGTTTGCCAGTTTGCAGTCTGAATGTTTTTGGTGATGGTATAGACATCAAAGAGGATTCTGGAAACATATGCATGACAATTTCTTTCAACTGCAGTGCAAGTGCCTCCTCCACAAGCCAGGATCATGTCCAATGCCAGAGGAACATGAAGGACCACTAACTGCGGTTCCAATAATTCTATAGCAATTGATCTCAGCAGTTTTGGCTATAGACATGGATATTTCCTGGATCAGAGCAAAGATGTGTGAGTCCAGTAAAATTTCTGAATTGCCCTCACAGCAGCAGCTCCACACATGAAGTTTGCCCACATATGATCTATTGGAGCAGTCAAGTCTTTCAATGGGGAAGGTGATAGCCTCCTCTGGGGCTGGGATTTATGCCTAATTTTATAGTTATAACATCTGTTTGTAGATCCTTCAGATCAACTGTTGCCTGGAAAATTTAAATAATAGTTCTTGAAGAAAACTTGAGAAAATAAGGCAGTCTGATTAAAGTGTAATAAGGGTTAATTAGATTAGCTAGATACGAAAATCCAGTTCAATTAGCAAACTGACACTAGAAACCATGGCAGCCCCAAATAAAATTTGCCCCTTTAAGAGCTATCCAGGGTTCTTGGAAACAATTGACCCATGAACGTCCATCTTGAAATTCATTAGAGCCCTTCCCATCCAGTTGGGAAGAGGGAAGTGATCTTGTTGTTGCTTAGAAAATAGACAGTTTAAAGAATATCAGGTAAAATTATATTTAAAGAGTATGTGCTCCTGCCTTCTATAGAAATAATGTAGTTTGTGTATTGCTGGCAATGTAGTTATAACTGCAAATACTTAGACCTATGAAAAGGCCTTCATTATGGTATGACAGAATCAGTTTGCCATTTAGGAAAAGAATTGACATTGATGGTGGTTCAATCGGAAGATTAGAGTAAAAATTAAAAGGGCCCCTTAGTGATAATACAAAGAATGCCCTTTTAAAGATGGGGCAGGTTTAGGATTTAGGGGAAACAAGAGGCTTTTAAGGGAAAAGAAGTACATAACCAGAAATCAAAAGTAAAATTGTGAGATTGTTCTGTAAGTTGAATAAAAGAATGTCATAGTTTCCCAGGTCTTTTCAGGAGGAATAGTTCATGCAAAGAGGTAAGAAATAGTACAGTGAAAAGCTCATTATAAAACGTTACCATTGCAATGAGGAGATTTATACAGATAGCAAAGGTGATGCTGGAAGGGATAGAGAAAGAGGATGAAACCAAGAAGAACGATAAAAATCATGAGAATAGGAAGTAGGTAAAAGAATTCTAGAAAGTCGTGTTTTAGTACCTCTGGTAGAAGCTGGTCATGTTGTGACATCATCAGCTTATCTGCAGGCTATCTATCTTGTAGTGCTATCTTCTTCTGCTCCTGGTAGCTCTCAAGAAAGCCTCTGTTGAAGGACCCCAGCTGGAGTGGTACCATTCAGGGTACCATTTCTACTGTTCAGTTGAGAAACAGGAATCCAAGGCTGAGCCTCTTGAAGATTAGTGATAAAAAGCATACTGTAAGAGCTCTTTCATCAGGGTTCAAGATCAGTGTTCAGGTCATGGCAGTTCTAGATGACTAAGTCTATGGTTTCTAGGTTAGGGAGTGGTTTTGGCAGAAGAACTAGAGGAAAAGTGGTGGCACCTGTAGCTCAGTGCGTAGGGCACCAGCCACATACACTGAGGCTAGTGGGTTCGAGCCTGGCCTGGGCCTCGTGAACAACAATGACAACTGAAACCGAAAAAATTGCTGGATGTTGTAGCAAGTGCCTGTAGTCCCAGCTACCTGGGAGGCTAAGGCAAGAGATTCACTTGTCCAAGAGTTTGAGTTGCTGTGAGCTGTGACGCCATGGTACTCTACCAAGGGCAACATAATGAGACTGCCTCAAAAAAAATAAAAAATAAAAAAGGACTAGCGGAAAAGTAACTTCAATCTGTTAATGATACATGTGAATATAATTAGTCCCTTGCAGTATTTTATAATGTCCAAGTGGACCAGGAAAGAATCTTTGAGAGCCCAGAACAAAGGAAATTCTCATGGGCTGCCATGTATTATGCTGTATGGACTCAGCAGGGCCGGACTGAAGGGCAACTGGGGTTAATAGTAAGTAAACCGTTCAGCCATGGGTGAATGAACTTTTCCATAAGTTTAGCAAGCATTTATTTTTAAGCATATGTTAGTTCTCTCTCTCACTCCAGATGACTAGGATAATGGACACAATATTATTTGGGGGATAAAGGAAGAAATGGCCACGTTTCTTGGATAACTTTGCCAGTGAATAGGTCCTTTGATCACTTGAAAGAGCCAGTGGAATTCCCTATGTGGAGAATAATCGTTCTAATAAAAGTTTAGCAGCAATAATGGTTCTGGCCCTTTCACAAGATGTCATAGTATATTCAGGCTGCTATAACAAAATACCATAAACTTCACGGTATTTATAAATAAAATTAATTTATTTTTCACTATTCTGAAGGTAGGAAGTCCAAGTTCAAGCCACCAGAAGATTCTGTGTCTGGTGAGGGCCTGTTGTTTCCTGGCTCATAGATGATACCTTTTTGCTGTTTCCTCAGCTGAAGGAAGGGGCAGACAAGTACGCGTGAGCCTATTTTATGAGAACAATAACCCCATTCATAAGGGTTTTGCCCTCACGGCCAATCACTTCCCCCAATGCCCACCCTCCTGATATCATCAACTTGAGGGCTAAGATTTCAACATATGAATTTCCATATGAATTTCAGGGCAGCACCTACAGTCCACTGCACAAAGGAAAGCATCAGGCTAGTTGGAGGACACATAAATGATAGTAAAAAAAATTCATATCCATGAGATTTAGAGAGCTGAGTAAATTTAATTGGCAGTGAAAGAAAAGTCCAACAGGAGTTCTCTTTCTTGACCCTCCTTTACAGCTTTATGTTTTTGACAGATGGGGCAAAGAGCCACCACTTGGTACAGAGAGGGAGTGATGTTTTCTCACCAGTGTTGGTGGAGGAGTGATTTAGTTTCTTGTTTTCATGGTGGATGACTTTATAGAGACTACTCATTTGGAGAACTAAAGAGAGTCCAAGTGACTGTCTGGATAGTTCCAACCTCTGTCTGGTTGGCTAAGAGATCCAACTTGTTTCCATTTGGCCTTTTCAGGTTCAGGGACTTTGAATTGGGAGGATTTATAATATTTACCTGAATTAGAGGATCAGGTACAATTAGAGTATATTTAACATCTTATCTGACTTTGTTGAGAGTGAAACAGCTTGATGAGCTGCCAGTTAAGCGTATCTATTGGTCAATATTTCCTTTTGCTTTAGAGGGGTTTGTCACCCATAGGAGCTTATACCTTAAGTACATCCTTTTCCTTTGGCAATAAGAAAGCTTCTAAGAGGTCAGATGCTGGCTTACCATTTTTTTTTATAATTTTATTACATCATAACTGTGTACATTGGTGCAATCATGGGGCACAATATGCTGACTTCATATACAATCAGAAATATTTTGATTGTACTGTTAAACATAGCCTTCGTGGCATTTTCTAATCACTAAATGAAGACATTGATATTCTACATTTAATAAGTTTCACCAGTACCCTGCTAAGATGCACTGTAGGTGTGATCCCACCAATTGCCCTACCTCCACCCATTCTCCCCCCTCCCCTCCCTCCCTTTCCTTTTCCCCTGTATTCTTGTGCTATAATTGGGTTTTAGCCTTCATATGAAAGCTATAAATTAGCTTCATATTAGGGCTGAGTACATTGGATACTTTTTCTTCCATTCTTGAGATACTTTGCTAAGAAGAATATGTTCCAGCTCCATC
>CAUYRH010077331.1:0-30806 GCA_963574655.1 Perodicticus potto
TTAAGCATTGCCACTCAACCCTATAATAGGTGTCTTTCTCCCTAACTACAATGGCTGTGAGGGGCTGTGGCCTACAGGTTGTTGGTCAGTGTATTGTACATAACTATTTTTGATGTGAAAATGTTTCTGAGAGGTAGAACATAGAACATTTATGAAATCCTCCCTGATAGGCACAGTTCATACATTCTCTCATTAGGTGTAATCAGACCCCTCTCAAAGATGAGAAAATGAGGGGGGCCTGCCCGAAGCCACACACAAATAAACAGTGGAATGTTTAATCCGTCTTCATGGGACACAGCCATGTCCCTCCACAGTGCATCACAAGCAAGAGTCCAAAGTCTCATGAGAGGATCGCTGTGGCCATGGGCCATGTTAGTGTACTTTCAGAAAAGCTATTGAAGACTAGATTTCCTTTCAAATTATTTTTGGTTATTAGATTGCACTTCTTTAAATGCAAGGGGCCACATGGGCACCAGAATTTAAAAGTTATGTACATAAAATATACAAACCTTGAAACTATTAAGGAAAACTGTTTGGAAGAAATTTAGACCATTTTTTTCTCTTTTATACTTACTACATTTTTTAATGAACATCTTTCCTTCTACAATAGAAAAACAATAAGCATTAAAAATATAAACCGGCCAAATGTGGTAGCTTACATCTATAATCCCAGGACTGCAGGAGGCCAAGGCAGGAGGGAACTGGAGGCCACAGTTTGAGGTCACAGTGATCTGCGGTGATGCCACTGCACACTGGCTGGCATCAGACAGTGAATGAAGGATATGAAAAAAGAGTTTCAATTGAGGCATTTTTAGGTGAGGACTTCAATACCAACTTCACATCTACCAGCCAGGTAATGTTGCAGGAGGTCACCATCCTCTTGGCCCATATCTATAAATATACATGAAAATAACATCTACTTCCCAAGATTGTTGAGACTCAAATTAGATGTTGAATGTTCAAGGGCCTCACGCAGTATTGAAAAGACTCTGGTGCACATACGTGCAGCTCCTGTTCTCTTCCTCCCCATGAGAAGCAAGTCAGCTGCCAGGAGGTGTGAGCGGGCTCAGTGATGGCGAGATAGTTTTCACGCACCCCCAGTCCCTCACAGCACTGTCCTCCGCACCTCAGCTGCAAACCCATCTCCCCCTGGAGTGTCACTCCCCAGGATCACCCACATTCTTCACGGTTCTTCCCAGGCCGACACCTCCAGAAACAGCTCCCAGCCTGCGGTGGGACTCAGTACCTATATTCTGAATTCATGAAAAGCTATTGAAGAAAATTCAGAAAAGCTATTGAAGATTAGAATTCATGAATGAAAGAATATGACTCAACAACATGGTTTTGTAAATTTAAAAAAAAAGAACACACAAAAAATTTTACAACATAGGCCTTTTTTTTCATACGATTTTACAGTTTGGAATCCTGGAAGTGCATTTAAAAGGCAACCCTCAGAATTTAGGGAGGGAAGTTTCACAGGACTGATACCTGTCACCTAAAGGGATCAAGATGTTTAAATTAAAAAACAAGAGGGAAATCTATGGAGAAAAGTATGTAAAGACATGAAAGGGAGACAAGTTAATTCTGGCTGCTCCTCTGCCCGACATACGCAGAAGCTCCGAGCTCCAAGTCCCTTGGGAAAACAAACATTTCCTCCACACCACATTGTCATAGAGTTCCTAGTGGGGGCTGTTGGCCCTAAACAGCCTCATAAGTAAATGCCCACACCACATGGGGCACTGAAATTTACAACCTTAGAGTGACGGGGAGGCCAGATTTTGAGGTACCATCTAAAAGGAGAAGCCAAACAAATTCCTTGGGTTTAGAATTCTTCCCCCAGCAGTGATGTCACCTGCTGAAATCAAATCTTTTAATTTAGAGTTAGCTAATCTCCAACATGGTAAAGATTAAATAAGGATTTCAAATTTTGAGACCGCTAACATGGCAAAGAGTCCTACTGCCTGTATCCATGTGAGAGGACGTTAAGTTGCTGTTTCCTGTACACATATAATACACACACATGCATATCAGTACACACGCCCAAGGGACAGTCACAGTGTGCATGCACAGCGGGCCCTCTGCAGCGGGGGTCCACACCCATGAATCCAACCAAACCTGGATCGAAAATATTTGAGGAAAAATGAATACTAAATTAAAATAGCGAAACAATAATAAAAAATACAAATCTTAAAAACTAATACAGCATAGCAAGCACTTGCACAGCCCTCACATTGTATTAGGTGTTAGAAGTGACCTGGAGATGATCAGCAGCGCACAGAGGGTGGACGGAGGTGGCGCGAAGCCCTGCACGTTCCACTTCAGGGACATGAGCATTAGCAGGTGGTCGGCAGAGGTCCCAGAACCAGTCTCTGTGGATACCAAGACATCACTGTACATATGCACGTGTTGTACACGTACACAGGGCAACCGCATGTATCCAGGCCTACATTTGCATATACAGACAGTGCCAAAAAAGTATACAGGTTTTCAGAAAGGAAAGAGCTGTATTAAAAGTGTAATACTCAATATATACTGATAGCAAAAGGTGAAGTCACGTTTGAGCACCTCTTATAATTGCAGAAGTCAAATGTGACTTAAGTATTACAATTTTAATACAGTTTTTTCCTTTCTTAAAATGTATATACTTTCTTCTGGTACCTTCTGTACATGCAAATATTTCCTTTCAGATTTTCAAAATTAATAAAAAGAATTTTATATTCAGTATCACATTCTTTGTAGTGAAAAGGGGATTTAGATATAATATATAGCATAGTAGCAATAGAGTAACATACCCATCTGATTTCTTTTCTTTTTTTGAGACAGGGTCTCGGTCTTGTTCTGAGTGCCAGGCTGGGGTGCAGTGGTGAAATCATAGCCCCCTACAAGCTCCAACTCCTGGGTTCAAGTGATCCTCCCGCCTCAGCCTCCTTAGTAGCTGGGACTACAGTTGTGCACCACCATGCCTAATTTTTTAATTTTTAATAAAGATGGGGTCTTGCTATATTATCCAGGCTGGCTTTGAACTCCTGGCTTCAAGTGATCCTCCTACCTTGGCCTCCCAAAATGCTGGGGTTACAGGTGTGAGCCACCACACACAATTTATCTGATTTTTTTTAAGCAAGACAGCATTTTTACCTATATCAAGCATTAAAAAAATAAACTAAATGCTGGTAAATATATAAAACATTCTGCCCTAGCATTTTTATTTTTTGTGTCCTCGGGGTCTCAGGTCTCCCCAGCAGGGTTGATGTGCGCTCTTCCACCTTTTCTTTTGGCTTTCTTGCTGAGTTTCTGTCCTTTAACGTTCCTTTTGGACGGGAACCTCTGCAGAAAGCTGGCTACAGATCGCCATCTTGGCTCCTCCCCCCCCACCCTAGCATTTTTAGAGCCGTATTATATACTCATAAATAGGCAGATCCTTTTAGCTGACTGGGAAAGTGACAGATCATTCAAAACCTACACTTTTAAAATATCACGCGTCTATGCAGATTTTGCTGCGTATGAATTAGACAGGCAAGCCACTTAAATAAATCTGTTTGCTCATCTATAAATTTAGAATAGCATCCCCCATTTGGAGAATGACTATAAGAATTAAAAACATTTGAATGTGAGAGCAAATGTCTACATTTTTAGGTGATACACAAACACAGTATTTTTATTATAAATGCCAGTCCAGGAAAATCCGTGTCCTGTTTGTTATGGGACTCCTGTCACCCTACAGGGATCCTCCACTTAAGAGCTTCGAATAATATGTCTTCTCCAACCTCTTATTTTTCTCTCTTTCTCTTTTGCATCTGTTTTTAACAGATGATTAAACCCTTAAATATCTTTAGGAACAGAACACTGCTGGGCTGCTTAGCAGACTCCTCTGACAAATTTTATTGACTGTTGAGACAGATTAGGGGAAAAACTCTGAGTTTTGGAGTCAATGTTATAAAATACACCGCCTCCCCTGACTGGGAAGCCTTGCCACGGCCATCGTGCTTGGTTGGTAAAATGCTGACTCACACCTCTGCTGTGCAAGGAAGAGGCCAAATGAGACACAGCTTTCAGACTGTTCCAGAATTGCGGGTAGAACCTCCACTTGGACAAGTAACCACCCACAACTTACTCCCAAACCGATTATGTCATGTGACTGGCCATCCTGACAAGCCTCCAAATACCTTTCCAGGGGGCACTGCAGGTGGGGGAAACAGCGTCGCTCACCTTTTCTCTAAAGGAGAGTGAAGGCAGAGAACACAGGGGGGAAGTGAGCACGCACAGGGGTCCAGCCCTTTGGGAGGTGTCCTGCCCTGCACTGCTGCCAACAGTGCACATGCAGAACAGGGGTGGTGACATCTCAGGCCATCAGCAGCTGGCTTTGTAATCTCCAGACTGTTCTGTGCTCTCCTGGAAAGAAGCAGAAATCAACTCATTCCGAGACTCAGACTGATCAAAGATGTCCTCCAGAGAGCCAGAGAAAGGCTGTCAGATTAATAAGCAAAGGACCGACTGTGTGTCTAGATGTCCCGTGTCCTCACCTGCCAGCTCTGCAGCCGTCACGTCATCTGTCACTCTTATATTTGAATGCATGATGAGAGCTGGTTTATATCTGTAACAGCCATGCAATGAACAAGGAAGGAACTGTGTGCTATTAAGCAAAAAAAAATGATAGTGCTGCGAGTGCAAGGATGAGCTCCTGCCCTTGGAAGGAAATACATTTTCTCAGTGCTTCAACTTCTTAGGCCATAGAATGGGTGACCAGATACCACTGTGTTAAAAAAGGTTATGAGACAGAAAATAATTAAAATGTGCATACAAATCCCCTGAGTATCTTGTGACAGTGTGGTGTCTGGGTCAGCAGGTGGGGGGTGTGTCTAGCCAGCTCCCAGGCGACGCTGGTCCTGAGTTCCAGGTAGTAACAAGGCAAGAAATTAACTGCAGCCGGGAAGCTTCTCAGGTGTGCAGGTGAGCGTGGGGGAGGGGTGGGTGGGTGAAACAGAGCACAAATGCCAAAATGACTATCAAAAATGGAACTGCATTAAGTTATTTTCTCAGAAACCAGATAGGACAAGATAGGGGAGGGTTTAAAAACCTTCACCAATTGAGCTTCACTGTGTATCCTGTGTATCACCGAGGCTCACTGTTTCCAGCCTCACCCTTGATTAGTGAGGGTGAGAGGAGGGGTGTTATCCATATTAAACGCCACACCCCAGACTTGCTAGAAAGGTCTAATGTCAAAACTCTTCCTCATTACTGCATAGAGCCCATTCTATGGGATCATCCTGTATTCTTTTATTTATTTAGAGACAATAGTCTCACTGTCATGCTGGGCTTGAGTGCCATGGCTTCATCATAGCTCACAGCAACCTCAAACTCTTGGGCTCAAGCAATCCTCCTGCTTCTGCTTCTCTGGTACCGGGGACTACAGGTACCTGCCCCAACACTAGGCTAATTTTTTTATTTAGTGGAGACAGGGTTCTCACTCGCAATCAGGTTGGTCTCGAACTCATGAGCCCAAGTAATCTGCTCGTCCTGGCCTCCCATTCTTATTTTTGATTCAGAAAACACAGCCATTCTGTTAGCTGCATAGCCCAGTGCTGGCTAGCATGGGACTGGGCTGTACCTCCTCTTGCAAGGGCCCAGGGTTTCTTCTTTCTGGTGGTTCCACCACTCCCTGCAGCCTCAAGACCCCTGCGTCCTCTGCATTCTGGCGGCAGATAATGGAAGAGAGAGAAACTATGGCCTTCTGGAGACCAGGCTTGGAAAGGGGGGATTGCCTTGTTCATGGAGGGAGCCCAGCCCTGCCACTCCCCTGGCTGCAGGGCACCCTGGGATGCCGTGAGACTGGGTGGGGAAGGAACACCACTGTCTCTGCCACAGCCACCCTGTCCTGATCAGAACCCTACTGACCATCACAGAGCTGGTCTGAATCCCAACAGCATCGGGAAGCGCAGAAGACAGGAGGCGCGCAGAGCTCTGAGCTGATATGGGAGCCGCCTCCCACCCAGGGAGAACCTGTGACTGTCTAGGCCAGATGCATGCCAGCCACAGCCCCTCGGCACCCTGGAGAGAGAGCAAGCCACGGGTGAGGTCCAGGGAAGGGATTCCCAGCAAGTCTGCACGTAGACATAATCAGTTCAGGGATAAGACATTAAAAGTCTGAAAATACCTCTTAGTTGCTACTCAGAGGGGGAGCCGGGATTCCTCTGATGCCCAACTTAGCCCCATGGCTTCTATTGCTGGGTGGAATTACTCAATGTTGCCCAGACAGGCTGCCTACAGGGGTGTCCAACCCAGAGCCCACTGGCTGCGTGCAGATTACGTGAGGAATTTTTTGCTTATCTGTGCAAAGTTGTGTATGCATCTTTCTTTCTTTGCTCATCAGCCTTTATTAATGCTTATTATTTAATGTGTGGCCTGAGACAACTCTTCTTCCAACATGGGGCAGAGAAGAAAAAAGGCCGGCCCTCCCTTGTAGGGGCTGTGTGTGTGTGGTTGTGTGTCACAGTTAACGTGCATGTGACACTCAGAGTGTCGCCACGGTTTCTGCTCAATTATTTTGCGAACTCTGAATACAGAAAATGCAGCCATATGGAAAAACGTGTTGACAACAACAACAAAATGGGTTTTTGTAGTTTAGGCCAAATGTGTCCTGTTAGTGCCAACTTAACATGACAGGGTTAGAAGCTGCCCCTGGGTTTTATCCCCGTTTATGTTTTCTGCGTAGACAAAAGACCTTGGTCCATTTTACATTGCTGCAGCAGAACACCACCGTCTCCCAGCGGGTTATGAAGGAAAGCAATGTCTTTCCCACGGTGCTGGGGGAGCCCTGTCTGCCACAGGGCGGCGGCCGGAAGAGAGTGGTGTCAGCTCCAGACGCTCTCTTCCTTCTCACAAAGCCACCAGGCCTGCCGTGGGGGCCACCCTGATGGCCATATCTAATCTTAGTTACCTTCCGAAATCCCCCTCCCTTCAACACCTGAATTTAGGGATTATGTTTTCAATACATGAAATTTGAGGAACACCTTCAATCAATAGCACGACCCTTTTTAAAGATTTGCCCTGCACTGGCTGATTTATTTCTCTTCACCCTTCAGTCTAGTTTGACCCCCACTTTGCCACTGACATTATGCTTGATTTTTATTATGCTTTAATAAAAATTTTTCTAAAATTTTTTAATAAAAATTAAATTTTTATTAAATGTCTGCCCTGCTCTAACCCTGAGTGATGCTCTCCACGGCTGCCACTCCGTCTTGCAAGGCACCCCTTCCTGGCTTCTTCCATTTTGCCATGCTCGGAGTCCCCGTCCTCCTAGACAGTTACTCTTTTTCGTCTTCCCACCTTCCTGAGCCTCAATGTTCCGTGGTCCTACACCTCTATTTCTCCTAGGAATTTAATCACCACCTTTTGCAGTACAGACTCCAAATGCTCCTTGCTAGTCCAGACTTTATTCCAAGCTTTAAACTTTAATACCCAACTGACATCACAGTCACCTCCACCACAGTGTGTCTGGAAGGAAACCCTCTGAAACGTGCACCCAGCACCCAGACTCCCCCACTCAGCCAGGTGCACTGTCCGGGACCTAGGATGGCACACAAGTCCCCTCTGCCTTCTGTTCACAGGCAATCACAAGCAAACCTGGCTGATCAATTTCCTGACTATATCCTGTCCTATGGGCTCTGTCTCCAGGTGCTCCACCGTGGCCACCTCCACGGGGGCCAGCAACGACACCTAGCAGGTCCTTTTGCATTTGCTGCTATCTCTCAGCCTCTCTGGTCACCCTCTTTCCCTTCTCTCAAACCATTTGGTGATTCCCAGATTTCTTACCATGGCCCTGCAGGCCTCTCCCACCACCTTCTTTTCTCCCTCCTACTCACTCACAAGGCATTCGGTTGGTTCCTGGAATGTGGCACATCTGCTCTTTTTGAACTGAAAGGCCCGTCACACACAGTTTCCTCCGTTGGGAACCCTCTTGCCCAGGCCATTGGCTGGAGCAGCCTCTGTCATTCTTTCCTACAAGACAGCACGCCATCCCTTGCCAGTCCATCCCTCACTCTCATCCAGAGCCTGCTTCGTTCACATTCAGGATCAGTTTCCATTTTAGATCAGGGGTTTTCTGAGCTAAAGATGAGATTTGACCCTTCTTAATGCATAGAAGACACTGAAAGCCCTGGGGATGAACGAAGTCACCTTGGGAGGAGCACAGGTAAGGAAGGATTGTGGCCATGGGAAGGCTGGTGGTTGTTATGAAGATGAGAATCATTTACATGATGAGGCTCCCATGGCCTCTGGACTCCTAGATTTTTAATCTCAGCCTTTAGGAACCCCATTTCTGCATGTCTGCCCCAGAGAAATGAAAAACTTATCTTTACACCATAACCTGTATTTGAGTGTTTATGGCAACATTATTCATAATCACCCCAAACTGGAAACAGCACAAATGACCTTCAGTGAGTGAATGGATAAACCCAGGGACTGCAGACAGAAACCTAACCCTGATTTACAGGGGGCACCAGGCAGCAGTGAACAGGGCCACCTCAGCCCAGGGGACAATGCAGGCTGGCCCACAGGGCCCATGCTGAGTAAAGGAGCCAATATCACAAAGCTTCTTGCTGCTGATCCCATTGATTCACGTCAGACCTGGGAGGGGCACCTCTGGGTCAGAACAGCTGGAGGAGGAGCAGGTGGGGGGCTGTCTATGAGGTGGGGACTGTGCCGGAAGGTCAAGTCAGGGTCTGTGGGGGTGGGGACTGTGCAGAGGGGGGCAGGCAGGGGTCTGTGGGGGTGGGGACTGTGCTGGGCAAAAGCAATAATGAAAAGTAGTGTGTGTATTAAACTCCACAGAATTATACATCAAAAAAGTGAAGTGTGCTGCATGTAAATTTCAACACATAAAACTAATGTTTATTAAAGGACCAAAGAATCCCAAGGTTGGAGGCTTTCCAGATTATTCCTGTCAGGTAATGTCAAGCTGGACAGCCGGGTCTGAGTTTTCCACCCACTCTCCCATGGCAGAGGTTGGGGAGAGACACGAGACGTGTCTTCAATTCCCCAAAGGGCAGGCGTCTGTGAGTCTGAACCCAACCAGCAGCAGCTGCAGGGCTGAGCCTAACCAGTAACATAGGAACATGTCCCTTGCCCTCTGACCGAGGTCTGTGGCCGGCCGGGAGTCAGCAGACAGTTCCCATGCAATCCCCTGAGAGAGACCGGGCAGGTGGGCGCTGCCCCAGGGACAGGAGGGAACTGGGACAGTCACCTCAAACACACACCAAGTTAACTCCGAAAACCCAGTCTTCAAACTTTCTTTTCAGAACACAATTATGTGTGCAACTCCTTTCTAAAACACGATTTTATCTAAATGGAAAAATACAACTTTCCAATTCTATCTTGCAATTTAAAACAATAATGATGCAGTGTCTTGTTACTGTTTAGGAAAGCCTGGCACAGCCAGGACTAGTGAGGGAGCGGGGCTCCCCCTGGTGGCCGCTCCTGGAGTCTGCTGTGGAATCTGGCTGAGCTTGGGGTTACATTGTCTCAAAGCCACAGAAACAGGCAGGAATCCACCTGGAGGTCTAAGGAACCACCTAAACCACTGTGGAGAGTGTTACAAGACAAACTGTGGCACAAAGGAAGCGACCGACAACGTTTTGTTTACTAATTGGCCCCTTACAGACAAGACAGCAGCACAACGCTTTCCACAGTCCTGGTGGTCAGAAAGGCCGGCCAGCAATCTCTACAGCCCCCCGTTTCCCTGTAAGAAGCCACTCACACATCCCTGCCTGGGTGCCCACCACCTGGGAGCCCACAGGATTCCAGGGCTGGAGATGTCCCCATCCTAAATCTCCTCATAGAACTCCCCACCCTTTGCTCCTAACATTTCGAAGTGAAATTCCTTATCTGCTACAGTGTAGAAAGAGATCAAGAAAAAGAAAAACTAGTTACCAAGAAGGCCTCTGGACTCCTAGATTTTTAATCTCAGATGAGCCTGTGACCTTGCACTCTCAGCATCTGACACGCAGCCCTCATGTGGTGGTTCAGTTGTACTGGGAGGACTCCCTGAGTCACAGGCAGCAGGAGGGTGGAAATTTCTCACTACGCCTCAGGGAAGAGAGGTCGACCCATTGCCTCCTTGTCATGTGTTTAATCATTAAGAGAGAAATAATCTAGTAATTTACCTAAAAAAGATAACCAAACAAGAGAACTAAGATATATGTACAAATATGTCTTAATCTTAGCATTATTGAAAATAATGGAAAATCAGCGGTTGGCATCCCTGCAGGGAAAGGTGCCCACCCACAGCACGGGCAAGGCAAAGGCTTCGTGGCAGGCACATGGCGTCATGAAGAAGACTGTCCTGCAAGGTGACATTTATCAATGTGTCTGTACTTGTGCAAAGAGAGACTTGGGAAAGGATGTTTGCGGTAATGTGGATTATAAGTTTTTAAGTGATTTTAATTTCTCCTTTTTGATTTTCTGTTTGGCTTGAATTTTCTACATAGGTAAGTATTATCTGTGTAATCGGTAATAAATTCGTTTGCATTACTTTGAACTGAAAAGACTAAGCACAATTTTTAAATTCTAAGTGTACAGTAGGACAGAAAAGTTCTATTGAAAACCATGGAAATGGTTAGCAATTTTAAGAGGATTCAAGGAACTAGATAGATTCTGGTTTTTCTTCCTCTCCTGTCAAGACTGCCAATAGTAATCTTCTGAAGAGGCCCCTGGGAGAAAAAACTGGAAAACTGAGCCCCAAAGTGAGGCCCAAAGGTTTAACAGAATCAGTGGTCAGTGATGTAATGGCAGAAACTAGGCTTTAGCTGTATCCAAAGGCCGTGTGAGCTCTACAATTAGGTGGAAATAGTCAGCTGAGCTCGTCCACCAGACTTTAGCTTGTCCGAAGTTCTTTGTGCGCTTGGTCTCCAGATGAGGTGGGTTCCCTCCTGACAGCCCAACACTGACCGGGACGCTCTGCCCTACCTGCTGGTCACAGTCAAAAAGTGGGGGGTTTTGAGAGATGATTTGACTTTGAGTGGCCTTCTTCATTAGATCGTGAGCTTCATAAAGACATGCTCAATTTTGGTTTTATTTGTGTTTATTTTTTGCTCATCATTTTGTTCTTTCCTTGTCTGGCAAGTCAACGGGCACGTGTTAGGGGCTGACACTGGTGTGAGTGATGCGTGAAAGCACCGTCCAGTGACTTTACAGAGCTACAACGCTTGGGCTGCGGACACACCAATTACCTATTGATCTTAGAATTTTCTCTTGTACATTATGCTTTGGTTGCATATTTTACTTTGAAAAAATAAACATCTCACAATGTTTTTCTTGTAGTTCTCTTCCTTCCCCTAAGACACTATAGATCCCAGAGGAAACACACTACCCACAGAGGGGGGTTTCATCCTGAGAAAAGGTAAAACAGCTCAGTCCCTCTGTTTGGAAACTTGAAACTCTGTCTTTCCCAGGTACGTTGCAGGCATGATCTAACTAATTAGTGTGGTTCTAATTGGTAAACCATTAACAAGCAGTAGAATATGTTCAAGGTCATTCAGAAAGATACAAAATCAACTCCACAAAGGGAATTGGAAACCCGGAAAAGGTCCAAATTCAGGGCTCCTCCATCTGACCCTGTGTCTCAGGTTCCCAGAGACCTCTAAAAGCCAAAGTTAGTGAGAGAGAGAGAGGTGTTTCTCTCGGCTTTGAGGACCACAAGGAGAGAAATGGACAGAGTCTAAATTTTGCCACTTCTCAAACACAGAGGTGAAGGTTTGGGAACAACTGGAGAAGAAAGGACACTACATTACCAGAAGCCTGAATGAAAGCAAAGCAAATTGAAAAATAAACGGGGAGGATGAGGTGAGGCTCCACAGCGGTACTAGTAGAATTCTCCTTGCCACTGAGGGCAATGCACCCAGACTCTGCTTTAAAAGGGAGGCAGCATCGCACGCACTACAAAGGATTAATTCCATTTTCTTTCTTTTCTAAGTGATTTACAATAAACTTGTTGCACATATTTTTTTTAATCAACCAAATGCCCTTGAATTTTAATTAGTCATATGTTTATGCTGAAGCATAGTTACTGGCACTATTGGGCCATGCATATTAAGGGGGGCATATTTATCAGAGCACAGCAGGCCAAAACCCACTAGAATAGTCTAACAACTTTGAATATTCATTCCTTTTCAATCCTTAGAACAACTATGACAGGGACATGACTAGAGGCCCTGCATCCCAGTGGTCAGAGGAACGGGCACCACACAGGTCTGTGAACTGGGGAAACCACTTTACGATTCCATAGACGTGAGAGTTCACAAGTTTCTGCACAGGAAGCCCCTCCTTAGCGGGGGACTTAGAACCCACTCAGTAAATAGCAGCAGTGGTTTGACTGACGTTGACAGATGGGAAATCAACCCGCACAAGATCCTGCAGCCACAGGGCTTGAGCCCTGGCTCAACCCCAGGCCCGGCTCTGTTGTAAACTCCAAGTCCCTTCTTCGCTGTCCTCTCCCTCTGTCTTGCCATGGTGGCATCCCCAGCAACACCTTGGCTTTGCCAAGACATGACACTGACAGGATATCCCACAATGTCCACAGCAGGATTTACCCCCCCCCCCGATAAATTAATATTTCCACATTACTTCTCTCTTCAGCAGTTCCCTGTCAATCTACTCTGCTAGCAAAATTCCCTCTGCTTGCAAAATACTTGACAGACAAAATATTTTCTCCACACCCCAGAGGTTTTTCCCTCCAGGCAACAGCACAAGTTTCTCCAGCCCAAACTCATGAAACAGGGTTTCTGTGTCTGCCCTGCACCCTCCCCCGCCCCCGCATTTAATCCATGAACTCTGAACTTCACTTACCCCAAAGACTCTGTGCGGAGCTGAGTCAGGTACAGTAGCGGCATCACTGGGTTCCAGAGGTTCCAGGCTGGAATGCTGCCCCCTGGTCTGAGCCACTGGCGCTCTGAGGAGGAAAGGCTGTGTTCTGCTGGAGAACAGACGGACGGGAGGGGCAGACAGACGGACAAACTGGATTCACGATAAGAAAAAAAGTCAAAATCACAGACAGACGGGGGTGGGGAGCACATGTTGGCCTCAGTGCAGAATCTGACAAGAAACAGACTCGTAAGTTTGAACCTAGATGCTCCCCATGTGCGCAGAGCTGTCCCGTGGCAGTTGGACAGGACCGCGAGCGGCGTCCTGACCGCGTGGTTGCGGCCGGTCCCGGTCCAGGCCGCTGCTTCTCCACCAGCACAACTTGCACTCTGGAACGCGTAGTTCTGTTGTTCTCAAGCCCTTTCCGTATTCTGAAATTATCCCTTTGCACGTACCTGGGTTTTTCCTGCACCCCAACCCGACTCTTGGGAAGGAAAGTATCGCCGCACCTGGCGCGCAGTAAGAGCTCACAGACGTTGGCTGGACCGCGAGTGATTTGATTGAAGGGCGCACCTGTGCGCACACAGGCGGGGCACCGGCGCAGGTGCAGAGGGCAAGGCCGGGCGCTGTCACGACGCTCTTTCGCCATCGTGTGGCCCTTTTGACTATTGCAGCCAGAGGCCGAGAGCGGCTGCGCTTTGGCCGCGTCACAAGGGGGATGGCGAAGGCCGGAACCTGCCCATTCACCTGCTTCTCTCAGACCTGCCTTTCTGCCTGTGCTGGTAAAACTCTCCGTGGAGTTGTGTCCCTAAGTCAGTGTCTGTCAACATTTTCTATCTCACGGCACACTTGAACGTGCAGTTAAACTTCCACGGTTCGCTTCAATTATGTTGATCAAAACCAAAAGAGAGAAAGAAAAGAACATACTGTGCTTTGAACTTCTGAAAATAATGTAATTAATCTTTAAACATTTTCATAGCGCACCGGTTAAAAATCACGGCCCTAGGCTCTGGTTCTGTTTTCCTCTTGCGGCGTTTGTGCTGATCGTCCCACCCGGATCAGTGAACACAGTCCGGGATCTCAGGCGCCGACCTCGCACCCCTGAAACCGTTTAAAGCTATGAACGTCTCTCTGCGGCTTCAACCGCATCCTGCAGGTTTTAATGGTATATTCCTGTTGTCATGAGGATGGAAATATTTACTAATTTTCCACTTGGTTTCATTTTTGGCTTATGAACTATTTAGAAATGTGTTGCTAATTTACGGCAGATACTGGGAAGTTTTTCTAGGTATCTAATTGTTAGGAATTTCCATTGTATTCAGAAAATATGTTTTGCAGGATCCCAATACTTGGAATGAGACTCGTTTTATGTCCAGTATCCTGTCTACCTTGGTAAGTGTGTTACATGTGCCCTGGGAAAGAATGTGCATCTGTAGGAATTGGATTGAGTGTTCTCTAAGTATCAGTCAGATGAGAGTGGCTGAAAGCGTTTTTCAGATCATCCGTGTCTTTCCTGATATTTGGGGGTTGATTGATCTGGCAATTACAGAAAGAGCTGTGTTAAAAACTCTCAGCCGTCATGGTGAAGTGGTCTGTATTTCCCAGTTTTTTCCATTTTTGCTTCATGTATCTCAGGCCATTCTTAACCACATGTCCGTATTTAGTCACTAAGTTCTCATAATGAATTGTCACTTATGAAAATGATAATGAAATGTCCCTGGCAATGCTCTGATATTACAGTAGCCCCTCCAACCTTATGCCCACCATTTGCTCCTGGTCTATCTCATAGTCTTTACATTTAAAGTGAGTCCCTTGCAGCCAGCACATAGTATGGCGTTGATTTTTATATTCATTCTCATCCTCTTTGGCTTTTGTTCCAAGTGGCCAACAGCATTTAATGTAAGTATGAGTATGGCTGGGCTTAGGTCTTTCATTTTATTACTTATTTTATGATTTATTTTCCTTTGTTTTTTTTCCTCTGATTCTCCTTTCCTCCCATCTTTTGGACAATTTAATTTTTTATTGATAATATTCAATTTATCTATGGGCTTTTCAGCTATCTCTCTTTGTGTGTTTTAGCTTTTGCTCTATGGACTAAAATATGCAGATCTAATTTTTCACATTTGACTTAGAGTTAACTTGTCTCCCTTTAAGGAAAACATAAACAACTGCTGATACATTAGGCCTCTTCCTCCACCACCCCAGCCTGTATGTTGTAGGGGTAGTATTTGTTTATATGCACTGGAAACCCCACCAGGAAATACTATAACCTTTGCTTTCAATATTGTTAAGTATTTGAAGAACTTCAGAGGAAAAAAAATAAGCATTTCTGTTATCCAAACTATTCACCATTGAAGTTTCCCTCAAGTGTTCTTTTCCTTCAGCATGGAGAGCTTGCTGGAGATGTTTTCCTGGTTTTCTTTCATCTGAGAATATTTTTATTTTTCCTCCACTCCTAAAGGACATTTTCACTCGATATAGAATTCTGGACTGACAGTTCCTTTCTCACAGAATTTTAAATACACTGACCCACCGTCTTCTGCTCTTAATAGTTTCTAATGGGACATCTGTGATCATTCAAGCTACTGTCTCCCAGGGATGTTCCATTTGTCTCTAGCTCTTTTAAAGAATTTGTCTTTATCTTTGGGTTTTAATAATTTGATTGTGATTGTCTAGCACAGTTGTCTTGTATGTATCTTCCACTAAATTTGTGGGTTTTGGCTGTTATTTTTCAAATTCTTTTCTTCATGAGTCTCTTCAGTAACTTCAGTGATGTAGATTTCAGACTTTGTGACATTTCTGCAGTTTCCTGAGTTCTGTCATTTTTCAGCCAATGCTTCTCTTCTTCAGATTAGATTATTCCTACACATCTATCTTTAGTTTCCCTGAAACTTTATTCTGTCCTCTTCATTCTGCTACTAAACCCAGCCAGTGAGTTTTTAACTTTAGTCTATTTATTTTTCCTATGTAAATTTTTATTTCAGTTGTTTTCAATAATTCCTATTTCTCTGCCATCAACTTCTATCATTTTGTTCACCTCAAATGTACTTACCATTCCTTCATGGAACATAAAAATAACAGTTGCTATAAGCGCCCAGTGTGATAATACCAACAGCTGTTTACTTTGGGGTGACCATCAGTTTGTCATTTTTTCTCTTAAAAATCAGTCACATTCTTCTGATTCTTTGCATATAATTTTGGATTGTCTCATGGACATGTGAACATTATGTTCACTCTGGGTCCTAATAGATGATCCTCTGAAGAATATGAATGCTTTGGTTTGAGTCATCAGTCAACCCCAGTAGATTCTGACCACAAATTCAGTCTTGTTTTATTGTAGGCAGAATTCTGAATTTCAGTTCCACTCTCAAAGCTTTTGTGAGGCTTGTTTGCATCTGTTCTGCCCATTCACAGCTGAGGGGTGATATCAAACCTGTCCAAAGTCGAAAGCAAAATTTTCTTTGGCTTGTTTGCCCAAACTGGTTTTGCCGTCTCAGGCTGCTGTGAGGCTAACGGTAGTGCTCACAGGGGTGTAGGTGAGTGGGTTCTGTCTGCCGAAAAGGGTAGTGCCAATTATCTCAACCTCTTTCAAAGGCAATTTTGTAGTTTCTATTGTATTTAAGATGCATACATTATTTGACCCAGAATCTCCAATTCTAAGAAAATTTTCTGCTAGTAAAGGTCAGATATGTCTGCTAAGTATTTGGTAGGCCTGCGTGTGCTAATATACAAGCAAGAGGATCTATAAGATAGGGAGACGAGCAAAATTTGAATAAAGTCTACTGAATATTATTGTACCAATCTTAATGTCTAGCTTTTGACTGTAAAATTACAGTTATTTGAGTTGTTAAGGTCAGGTCAGGGTAAGCTGGATGAAGAAGATAAAAGAAGTACATTATTTTTGTAACATTCTTGTAAGTCTAAGATTATTGCAAAATAAAACATAAAAATTCCATATCTTTGAAATGAACATTCATGCTATCAAAATATACTATTGGAATGGAAATGAATGCCAAATTCAAGAGAACAGTTATCTGCAGTCAGAAGTCTGGAGAACACAGTCAGGGAGGGGTGTGGTGACTTCAGCTGCCATAGCAGCAACGCGCTTTTGAAGCTTCCTGATAGGCAGCCAGATGTTTCTTATATTATCTGCAAAATTTTTGTATAAAAGGAGAGTATGCAGAAGAAAAGATGATATGAAATTGCCATCAATTTGCACAAATGAGCCCCTGAGTCTCCCTGAACCCTTCCATGGGTCCCAAGGTTGAAGCTATTGATCTGAAAACCTTCAATTACAGTGTTAGAAAATCCATTTCCTCCAGGGAGGCACTTTCTGCTCCACTGCTGGCTGTAGCCAAAGTGGGGATGTTCCTGCTGGGAAGCTGTTCTGTGCGTGGAGGGGAAGAGAAGGGAGACACAGAGGATAAAGAAAGAAGTAAAATCCGTCCACAATCCTTCCCTTTGTGATGAGAGCCCTTCTCATGTCCGCAGAGAGATGCCCCCCGCCCGTCTGGGGATGTGCAGTGAGATCTCTTCCCAGTTCTGCACTCCAGTGTGAACGTCTGTGTCAGGATTGGTGACTCATGGCTTCAACTGAAAACAGCAGCGGGTCCCTAGCAACGGAGCCTCTCCCAGACACGTCTGCTTTCTGTGCATGCCTATGAGGACAGCTATTTTGTTTTTGTTTCTGTCTTTGTGTGACGTAGGACAAAGCTTTTCTACATGGTGTGTGTATACGAACTGAGCCAAAACAGCCCCCAGAGACAAGCACAGACCCAGGGACCTCCAATAGCCAGACCACTGCTTAGGGAAAGCGTCTCGGGGGCATTCTCAGCTTCCGGCCACCTTTCCTTAACTGCTTCTTGGTCTCCAGAGGGTGGAGATTGATTACGGGCCACAGGGCATAGGTCAGTGTGGCTCCTGGTTCTGATGCTGAGCCGAACCTCCAGTAAGGTACCTTGAGGAAGCACAGTTAACAGGAACAGCCGATGAGCAGATGAAGGGCGAGAGACGGGAGGAGAATGGGACCTTCCTCCTCCAGACCCGCTCCTCACTGACTTGCTCCCACACTCGAGCCGTGTCTCACTGAGCAGCAGCAGCCGTGGGGAACCCCTCTCCCTCCCTTCGCATCTGGTTCATCAGCCCCTTTCCTTGCACACCGGCCTTTCTCCCTCCCTCCCCAGCTCCTTTCTCTTCCTCATCTGCAAACCACAGCTCAGATCTCTGCCCTGAGCTCTCTGTCTGCACATCCTGGAATTCTGCCTCAGAGACTGGCCCCTTCTTTGAGTTTGTGGCGCACCTGTTTCCCAGCGGTTCCTGGCTTTACATATGCAACCCAGACTCTCCGGCTGGTTACTTGACAAATCCACTGGAAACTGCACGGCGACCTCAAACGAACACGTCGGAAATGGTCCTGTTCTGCCTTGATACGTTCTCCCCGGTTTTCATCACCTCACTGAAAATCGTGTCTCTGTCAACCGTCTTGCTCATAACAAATGTGGCGTCATTCTTCACCCCACTCCTGGCAGGCCCGCCCCCTTCTCCATCAAATCTCACTCTTCCCCACAGCATCCTTCTGAGGAGGGAGCACCTGCTCCCTGGCCTGGTGGGCAGGGGGAGCGTCGCCTCCTCCCCAGCCCCAGAGAATTCAGGGGCAGCGGGACCCGGGAGGAGAGCAGAGGGCTGTGACTGGGGGTCAGGAGGACAGCAGAGGGCTGTGACTGCAGGTCAGGAGGAATTACCACCTGGGCCGCAGCAGGAGATTCACTCAGGAGCTATTGAGACTTGAAGATGAGGAAACTGGGGGTAGCTGGGCTGATTCCTGAGGTAGGTGGGGTTCAAAGAGAATCCTGTGTTGTCCCAGATCACAGCACCCTCCGCTGTCTTTTGTCGTCCTAGAGGTGCAGGGGGCAGTGCTATGGGGCATTGCAGGGGGCAGTGCAGGGGGCAGTGCTGGGGGGCAGTGCAGGGGGGGAAGTGCTGGGGGGCAGTGCTGTGGGGCAGTGCAGGGGGCAGTGTAGGGGGCAGTGCTGTGGGGCAGTGCAGGGGGCAGTGCTGTGGGGCAGTGCAGGGGGCAGTGCAGGGAGCAATGCTTGGGGGTAGTGCGGAGCTGGTTTCTTCAGTCACCAGGAGCAACTTTCCACCTCTCCCCTCTTAGGTCGGAAATCTGGCCAGAGCACGACAGGTGTGGGAGAGTCAGCCCCTTCCTGAACAGCAGAGCCAAGTGCCTCCTCACGACTGCATGTCTAATCGCCAGGTCACTTAGTAGGAACAGTGGAGGGTAAACAATTTGGAAATAAAATATCAAAGCTTGCAGGACATGTCCATGAAGCAGACCTGCCTCCCCCAACACACACGCTCCTTGTGCTGCCCACGGCAGGGACAGTGTTGCCGGATGAGGACTTGAAATAAACAGGCCGATTGTCCCCAAAATTCCAAGGGATGCTGTAGAGCCCAAGACTGGAAGTGGAGAAGCTGAGTCACAACTGGAGAGTCAGTGGTACGTGACACTCACCAAGTCTGAAGGCAGAAAGAGCCACAGACACAGCTGCAGGGAGGCTGGTGGCCCTGGCCAGGAGCCCCTTTGAGAAGTGTCCTTAGGGTCTCGGGGTCAATCAGCTGAGCCAGGCCGTGTCCAGGGAGGTGAAGCACTGGGGCTGTGGCACCAAGACGCTGGGGAGTTGCTGCCTCTCAAATGTTTTCTGAAGGGAAGCTCCAGACTCACACAAGGGGGAGGTCAGGGTGACCTATTCACTATAGATTAATTAATGTTGCTTATGCATTAGGAGTGAAATGTGTTTTCCTCATGGACAAAATGGGATAGGAAGCACTTAATGAGGGCGAGAAGGATTAATAATATGTGTGCAGATAATGTACGTGGCAGGTCTTCAAAAAGTTACAGAAAATGTGTATCGTGGAAACTAGCTTGAATTTCCACAAATTTTTGCACCAAAATTGACTCTTACTGATTTGTTATAACCTGTCTGAACAGAATCTAGTTTGAGGGATTAAGAAGGAGAAGTCATCAGTTTGAGAAGAGCCCCACCAGAGAAACATAAATTCTGGGAAAACTGAAGCAAAAACAAACATCAAATTTATAGTGATGCTCTGCTGGAAAATGGTGAAGTCATCGATGCTTTATAAAAACTTGGGGACAGTGCTCCCTATAAATCAACAGCTTACAGATGGATTCGTCGTTTTTAAGTCGGGTCAGATGGTGTTGAGGGGGAAGCCTGCGCAGCAGGACAGCCACGTCAACCTGGGGGGAAGAAACTCATCTCGTGTCCTAATGGAAAAGAACCAGCAATTACCAGCACAGACAACAGCCATCACTGCAGACATCCAAACTGGTTCTGCTCACACAATTCTCACTGAAAAGTTAAAGTTGAGCAAACTCGATAAGTGCCAAAACCACAGCACACAGGTCAGCTGCAGACAAGAGCACAGATTTCAAGGGAAATTCTAAGCAACTAGGATCAAGATCCTGAAGCTTTTCTTGGAAAACTTGTGGCAGGAGATGAAACACACCTTCACCAGTACCACACAGGAGACAAAGTCACGTCACACCAGTGGCTTCCAAGAGGTGCAAGTGTCCAGTCACAGCAACAGCGGGCTGAGCAACAGCAAAGGTCAGGTCAACAGTTTTGGGGGGACGCTCAAGACATTTTGCTTGTGGACTTTCTGGAGGGCCAAACCATGATGACACCTGCTCATTGTGAGAGAGTTTGGGGAAAGTCAGCCAAAGCTTTAGTAGAAGAGATGCCTCAGAAAACTTCCCCAGAGGGTTCCGCCTCATCACACAGTGCTGCTCGCTGCTCTCAGCAGACAAGGCTGACTTTGTCAGAGTTCCATCTACCTTACATTCGAATTTGGTTTCTTCTGGCTTCTTTTGCTTTATAATCTTGAAGAATTTGTGAAGGGCACCCATTTGTCTTCAGTTAGTAAGGTAAAGATTGCAGTGACAAGGCTGAACGCCCTGGCCTCTCAGTGCTTTAGAGGACTTGCATCCCATGGCTGGTACCGCTCTTACGAAAGTGTCTTCTTCAGTTTGATGGCACTAAGAGAGACGTTTGTTTGTTTATTTATTTATTTATTTATAGAGACAGAGTCTCACTTTATTGCCCTCAGTAGAGTACTGTGGCGTCACACAGCTCACAGCAACCTCCAACTCCTGGGCTTAGGCGATTCTCTTGCCTCAGCCTCCCGAGTAGCTGGGACTACAGGTGCCTGCCACAACCCCCGGCTACTTTATTCTTACAGTTTGGCCAGGGCCGGGTTTGAACCCACCACCCTCGGTATGTGGGGCCGGCGCCCTACCGACTGAGCCACAGGCACCTTATATTTTTTATTTTAATTTCATTGCTCCACAAACTTTTTAAAGTCCCCTCATATGTCTGTGAATATATATTGTGTACATATGAATATTGTATTATATAAGTGAATATGTATAGTGTATATACATAAATGAACACACATGTGTGGTACGGTTATATGTGTTCATGCACATGTACATAAATGGGTTTGTTGTGGGTGTATACGTGTACGATTGCATAATGTGTGTCTCCATATAGACATGCATGTCTGCACACATGGGACTGTATATATGTGTGTACAGTACAGATGTGAATACACGTATGCAGGTGTGTTCATGTGGGTGTGACATCTCCACGTGTAGTTGTGCATATGAACATGCGTGTGCCCGTGTGTGTGTTCCATGATGACTATATCCAGGCATACATACTTTGTCACAAGATGACATCCTTGGCACCGCTGCAGGCAGGACAAACCTCCACCATTGCCCTGCGGGGCTTGCCCACCCTCTGATGAGCACACCAACCTTGGCAGGAAAGGAGAGCTGCTAGTATGCTCAGTTGCAAGTTGATTGCCCACCTGCCCAACAGGTGATCCTAACTCATCCCCTCCACTCAGTCATCCCAGACCATTGCCACCCAGACCCTATCTCTACTTATTTTGTACATTCCCAGATCTGACCCAGTTTACCACTGTCCCAAATCCTCTATTGCCTGTCCCAGCGCTCCCTTTATATTTAAATTTTCTCACAGCTTTATTGGTGTATAAGTAACATATAGTAAGTGAGCATATTTAAATTGTACAGTTTGAGTTTGACATGTGCTTACCCCTTGAAGCTGTCACCACAATCAAGGTCGTGAAGGTATCCATCACACCCAAGAGTCTCCTCTTCCCCTTCTGCGATCTCTCTCCCTCCCAACTGCCTGCGAGCAACCTCAGGTTCTTAACCAAATATTGTATTCATGTGTACGTTACACAAATTTTTATAAATGTAGTGACATACTACACTTTTTATTGTCTGGCGTCTTATACAAGGCATGATTATTCTGAGATTCCTCGATGTTGTTGCGTGTACCCATAGTGTGCTCTCTGTCATTAGTGAATAGCGTTTCATTGTGTGGATATTATGAAATGTGCTCGCCCATTCACCTCTGAATGGACATTTGAGCAGCTTTCATTTGTCGGGTAGGACAAAGTCTCTCTGAACATTTGTGTGCCAATATTTCTATGGGAAAAAATTTTCATTTCTCTTGTGAGGTGGAACACATAAGAGTGGAAAAGCTGGGCCATACAGTAAATATGTCTTTAATTTGGGGATGAAACTACCAGACATTTTCCCAAGTAGATGTAGAATTTCACACTGCTGCCACGAGCGTGTGAAAGTTACCACTGCCCCACATCATTGCCAACACCTACTGCCATCAGTCTTTCTAATTTTAGACATTGCAGAAGGTGCTCAGGGATTTCCTATTGTGGTTGCAATTTGCATTTTCATTGTAATTATGTTAAGCATGTTTTCGGTATTTTTTTCTATTGCATCTTATTTTTTGTTGTTGTTATTGTAGAAACAGAGTCTGCGTTATCGCCCTTGGTAGAGTGTCATGAGCTCACAGCAACCTCCAACTCCTGGGCTTAGGCGATTCTCTTGCCTCAGCCTCCCAAGTAGCTGGGTCTACAGGCGCCCGCCACAACGCCCGGCTATTTTTCTGTTTTGCAGTTTGACCAAAGCTGGGCTTGAACCTGCACCTTTGGTATATGGGGCCGGCGCCCTACTCGCTGAGCCACAGGCACCACCCTATTGCATCTTTTGTGAAATATCTGCTCAAATCTTCTGCCCATTTGTATCAATTGTTTGACTTCTTACTATTTAGTAGTGATAATTCTTTAGTGTTCAAGCCCCCTGTTGATACACATTTTACAAATCTCTTCTCCTAGTCTGTGTCCTGTCTTTTATTTTCATAAAAGTGTGTATATTATTTTATTTATTTATAGTTTTTTAGAGACAAAGTCTTGCTCTGTCACCCAGGCTAGAGTGGTGAGAGCACAGCTCACTGAAGCCCCAAACTCCTGGGCTCAAGCCGTCCTCCTGCCTCAGCCCCCGAGTAGCTGGGATAACAAGGCAGGAGCCACCACATCTATCAACAGTAGATTTTAAAGAGCAGAAGTTTTAATTTTAAAGAAGTCAAATACATAGGCTGTTTAATCTTCTTTTATTATAGTTCGTGGGTGCGAGATTCTTTTAAAGAAATTTTTGCCAAATCTAAGTCACTAAGAAGTTCTCCTCTGTTTTTTTCTAGAAGTTTTGTAGTTTGTTTCTTACCTTTGGGCCTATGACCTATTTCAAGTTGATGTTTTAAACAGTGAGAGTTAAGGTCTAGGTTTTGGGTTCGTTTGTTTTGCAAAAGGCTATCCAACCGCCCTAGGACTATTTGGTAAGGAGATTACTGAGTTGATTTAACCACTTAGTAAAAACCAATAGACCATAGATATATGAATCTATTTCTGCACTATTTAATTAATCTTTTTCCTATATTTATGCCAATACCACACAGCTTTATTACTGTATTTAAAATACATCTTGAAAACACATCCAGCTTTATTCCTTTTCAGTATCATTTCGGCTATATTAGGTTATTTGCATTACCATTTAGGTTTTAGAATTAGCTTCTTTTAACAGCTGACAAAAAATCCTTCTGTTTTTTGATTGGAATTGCCTGAATCTGTAAATCATTTTGAAGAGAATTGACGTCTTAACAATATTACGTCTTCTGATTTATGAACATAGTATATATCTCTTCTTTTATCTGGATCTTCTTTTATTTTTCTTAGCAATGTTTTGCAGCAAGATATTACAAATAAGGTA
The DNA here is from genome assembly GCA_963574655.1 of Perodicticus potto. Taxonomy (NCBI): domain Eukaryota; kingdom Metazoa; phylum Chordata; class Mammalia; order Primates; family Lorisidae; genus Perodicticus; species Perodicticus potto. The sequence continues at coordinate 24,026 of CAUYRH010077331.1, forward strand.
AATGCCCATAATTAGGTAATGTAAATTATAATGCACCCATGTTATATCAGGTAAGAGACATGCATTCCTAGATAAAATAGAAAGTGTAATTATAGTAGATTAAACAGATTGGAGTTCAATATTCTCTAAGGTACAGGTCTTGAAGGGGGCAGTTCAGGGCTTGTATGGAAGAGCCACAAGGTATCAGGGGCTCAGAGACTCCATGCTTCCTGTCCATCCAGCTGGTCACATGACCTCCACTCGCCGTCAAGAGGACTGTTCCAACCACCATCAATTTGCCCTCGATACAGACAGAAATTTGTAAGGGGTGCTGGGTGGAAGGGAAATGGCTCAAAACACAGTAGAAATGTAGGACATGATTAAGAAAAGCAAGCAAGCTGGGAAAGAATTAGATAAAAAGGATGTATTCTGATGCCCACACTCACATCCAGCAGATTCAAGATGCAAAGGACATCCTGCAGGTTCAAGAGGGATATCTCCCGCCAAAAGGCAGAGCCAAGTGTCAGCTGATTGAGTTACAGAAAAATAAGCTATAAGGGATTAGCTGTAAGAAATTAAAAGCATGCTCTTTATGTCAAAAAGCCCACTGGAGCCCTTGAACAATGGACACAGAACAGTTCACAAGTTACTGAAAAGCAATGGTAAAGACAAAACCCAAAAAAGAAAAAGAAAACCTTTTGACCTTCAATCAAAACAGGCTGAGTCACCTATAGGAGAAAAATATTAGACTGGCTCCAGAATAATTCCTAGGAACAGTCCATTCTGTACATCATTTCAGCAATGTCCACAGATTCTCAAGGAAAGAAGAAAGTTAATCATATAGCCAGTGAATTTTTCTATCCAGCCAAATTGCTAATTATAAGTAAAAGAATACACAAGTGAATAGTAGTAAAAGAACTGCTTAAGAAAAATACTAATACAAATGTTCAGTTTACTAGGAATATACACATAAAACAACAAAAACAAAGATCAATTTAGTGGAGAACAAGTTTTAAATAAGCAATAAAAATAGTAAACGTAAGACAAAAATCAGGATCAAATGAATACTAAAAATAGTCTTCATAATAATAAATGCAATTGAACTAATATCATTATTAAAAGAAATTGTCTCAAATTGGATCAAAAGGCAAAACCTAATATGTACAGTTTAAAAAAAAATAAAACTTATCTACAGGGTTGAGAAATAGAACCACACTCTAAGGCAGACAGGGATTGTTCTCTTCCATGGGATACACTGAATATAAAAGAGTCTTGAAGTCTAATCCCCACAATCAGCTCAGCAGGCATTGGTGGGGCGTATCCGAGGAAAAATTGTTTTTTAAACACACTTGTAACCTAACCAAATATATCCACAGGTCAGATACACAAGTCAAGAGTTTCTAATCCTAAAAACTCTTAAACGAAAGCTTTAACACAGTGCCATGGCAGGCGGGCATCAGGAGTTTGGGGGGACCTCAAAGGGCAGTGGGGAGCCCAGTGGGCACTGCAGCCCATGTGTATCCATCCTGTCACAGCGAGCTTCGCATTGTCACTCTCTATCTGCCACCACACTGTAGACGCAAAGAAAGACAGTGTCATGTCATAGAAAATCATCAACTTTGGAGTCAGGTGAGCACAGAATCAACCCACTCCTGGCGGTGCTCACAGACACAGCTGTGACTTCTCCCAAATCGTTGGCTTCTCCCTAATACATCAAGACACGGAAGCATTGAGGGTGATGTGTACACATTAATATCTCGGTATTTTTCCCTGGGACTTGATATTAACCATTTGTATTTGCCACGGAATTCAGATGGGAGAAAAGCCCCAGGGTGGGTCCCCTCTTCCCTGTACCCCAGCTCCTGCCATCACTGCACCATCAACTCCAGATCCCATCAGCTCAGAATTGGAAGATTTTCCTTTAACCTGGAAAAGACCCAGAATAAGGCAGAAAAATGGGAGAGTCGCCTTTGACTTGAGCATGGTTATCACGCAAGCCACGGAACCCACTATTTGCCAGAGAGGCCTCGGGTCAGAGGCATTGACTTCAACAGCCACGCACACCCCCCGGTTTCTGTTTGCCTTATCTGGAGGGAATGTGCTTGCCGTCTGGACTGCAATAATCAAGGCCCATCCATCACTCCCCTGACACTCTCCATCCAAGCCCTCCCCTCCCACCCCAGCAGGGAGACTGCCAGTCATATCTAATTAGGAGTTGTGGGACCTAAACGGCACTTTGGAAACATATGAAAGACTCATCTTAATGAGGTCTCACAAGCTGCATTTTCTTTCTAGTAATTTCATGACAATTCTTCATGAAATGGCACCCTGATGTGGGGCTAAATGTCCATACCAGTCACAGACTTGTTCTGATGGGAGAATTTATATGCAGCCAACCTTCAGTGAGCCAGACAGAAGGCAATGGGTGAGAAGACAACGGGCCTCACATCCCACAAGCAGAATGTAGTTTGGCCACCAGCTCAGGGCTGCAGAGCCACCAGAGGGTGCTGGCCTCCTTGGCTAAGCATGCACATCTAAACCAGAGCTCAAAATTCTGGAGGCTGGAGAAGTTTCCCAGGATATGGTTCTATCTTAAAATCTTTTCTGTGAAGTTCAATGTTATACCCTGGAAAATGTTCTCAAATGTGTTATCCATGTCGTTAATTTACTACAATGAAGAAAAAAGATAACAGTGAGTCCTTTCAGAACAGTACTTTAAACTGAAATGTGTATTAAATTTTGAGCAATTGAGTAGGGTGTTATCCTATTTTAAACATATGCTGTCACATTTTAAAAAGTGATTTTGTTTAAAAGTCATGTAGAAATGATGTTAAAATAATACAGATCAGTGCAATACTTCAACTTTGAATTAGTCACACTAGTGGCAAGGGTAACTGAGGCAGTAACTATTTTGTCCATCCTGAGATATCTTGGCATGATGTACTGGAAAGACCATAGACTTTCAAAAGAGGTGAACCTGGGTTTGACTTTCTGAGCTCCACTGATGATGTGAGGATGTGGGTGTGGGCATCTGAAACCTCCAAACTCCAGTCTGGCACATAGCGGGGCTACCTGGCACCCACCCCATCAAGGCAGCTGTGGTGGAAAGTGCCGACGGGAAGACATCCCACTGGCTGAAATCTGAGCTGCTGGTTTCTCTCCTCCCTCCTCAGTTTTCTGGAGTTCACATCTGGAATTTTGGAATACGCTGTCTCCCCACTGACCCCCTGTTTCTGCACTATGAGATGCATAGTCTCAGTAGATTACCGCGGAGGTGCAGCAGGGGGCAGTATGAGGTACGATTCCCGGCCAAAGGTCAGTGAGTGGCGGGTCGCTGAGGTCACCTGCTTTCTCAAGATCCTGTCAGAATCAACAACGGTAACAGGACATAAGATGAAGATGGGGCAGAGATACTCTGAAAGAAGCAGGAGAGAGCAAGTTGGTACGTGAGGGAAAATACCCGTGTTACAAAAAAGAACTAAACTAAATTGAAGCAAGGTGTAAGAGGTGAGGGGAATAACTAGAAAAGGCAGCTCTTCACGAACACGCCTAGCGCACTCACCATGATGGTGCCAGTTCGGACATGAAACCGGGTATGTGAAGTAACTCTCTAAGCCTCAGGCCATGATGCTACTCTATTTCTTACAAAATCTATACATAGAGTGATCATATTTCAAAACCGAAAACTGGAGCATACAATTAAGTGACACCAAAATATCTGATTTCTGGTAGGACAGTGAACCAAAAATTATAATAAATAATTCATGTTTGATGAGTGCTTACAGTGTTCTTAATGCGAGATTTTAATATTCTTAATGCAAGATTGTAAAAATTCAATCCCATCTTGCTTTCCAATGCTTCAATATAGTAGAATTCTTTTTTAAAAGACAAAACTAGGTAATTTCTCATTCTAAAATAATTTGTGTCTTCTTTCTTCACTCTCACTTCAATATACTGAGTAACAATAGTATGAACATTTTAGTTCACAGAATACTGTTCTTTGAATATGTTCTTGAGGATGTGCAAAGTCCTCTAACCGTTTTCCCCAGCATGACAATAAAGTTAGAAGCAGGTTGCATGAAGGCCAGTTGTCTATTCCACAGGGGACATTGTATGAAAAATCAAATAATATAAGCCATGGCTCAACCATTTTTAACTGTCCATGTCAGAAATAAATCCTCAGGATACTAACTGCTAACATGTGCCACTTTCTGCAAAAACATGTCCCATTTAATTAAGATGCACACTACTTCTTGTTTTTCGTTCTATCTTCCATCAATCACTCAGACCCAAGGAATTTTCCCCAGTGCCCGTCTGAGCTCTGTTTTTCCTGGAGGGGGAATCTCCTGCAGAGGTGAGGAATGACATGCATTTCCATCACCTAGCCTCTAAGAGCCCAGCACACAGAAACAGACCAGGACAGAGACGCTACCCGCAGCCAGACAGTGAAGCAAGAGCATCCCCCCACAAAGGAAGCCACAGCCAGACTAGGGTGCCCCTCGCCCCCCACCCCATGTGCCCTCACAGGCCAGGCCTTTTGAGTCACACCAGAGGGAGATCTTGCCTCTGTGTTGGGGAAGTGCGTCCTTGTCCCTGCAGTATGAACCACAAAAACAATTTTAACAAATCTTGATCTTTAACAAGAACATAGCCTGACCAGATAGTGCCTGAGAAACAGGTCACGAGGCTCTTTCCAGAGGTGCCCTCCCTTACCTGGAGGAAAGCAGCATTATCTCTGAATACTCAGGGGCACGGAGAAGAATCTGAACACGCAGGCTTTGCCAAGTTCCCCAAGTTGATTATCATTCAATCACACCCCCTTGTGCGGTCACACTTCTCCACAATTTTGCAGCTGTTCATAAAACAGCAAAAACACATGGGTACCTTGGGGTCTTCATTCCCGTACACAGGCCCATGTCAGGAACAACTTGCATTACGTCCACTGTACAATTTTCTCTTGTTAATCTGTCTTTTGAGATGGTGTCTCAGCTGGGGACCAGCATTTCTCTCCCCTACACTTGCCTCCCCATCACAGAGTTATAAATAGAAGCTGTTCCTCTAGGTTTTTAAGCCTCTTGATGAGCTGGAAGCAGCCACATAACACAATCTGGCCAACGAAATGTAGCTGCTAGCTTCGCTTTTCCATTTCCCTTTCTTCCTGCTGGAAATGTGGACTAGAAGCCTCGTGTCCTGGTGTCCTCAGACAAGGAGCAAATGTAAGGACCAAGTCCAGAATGCTACAGAGCGGGGTGGGAAAGAGAAAGCCCCGTTCCGGGCGGCCACCTGACGGTGCTTCATGAACACTTGGCCACCCCTGCCCAGCTTCTCATCATGGAATGCAAAGAAAATCATTCTCACCCAGTGTTACTGGAGACCGCCTGGTTTTTGCAAAACTCATACCACTCCTGAGTATAAAGAGAGGCAATTCTGATCAGAGGCTTGAATCCCATATAAGCAAAACAGGAGCCATTAAATCAAAGTACACTGAGCAGCGTAGACTTCGGATTGTAATGGGCTGCGTGGAAGAACTGAGAGAGGCAGGTACACAGGACATGTGTCCTACCTGCTACCCGCTTTCAGTGGACTTTGGAGACTCACTGCTGCAGGATCTGGCTTGGCGCCCTGTGTTATGTCTAATTTAATTCACACACATCTGGGCCTGTCTAACCATGATCCAGGCACAGCTGATTTGTGTGAGGACCAAGGGCTAGTTCGATGGGCTTGACCAAGCACAGGGTAAAGTCAGGCGGAGGAGGAACCTTTTACCTGCTGTTGAAAGGCCTCTCTCCGCACCACATCGGGAGGGGAGACTTTTTACGCGCTGTAGAATCGCCCCTCTCCACCAATCACCTATTGTCTGCTTCTTCAGGAGGAAATGGCAGACTTGGTTTTTCAATTTAGAAAAAGACATTTCATTAAAAATTCTATTAATCCATTTGAGCCCAACAGAGATGCTTTGAAGTTCCTATTACGGAACACAATACAAGTGAGCGAGGCAGGCTTTCCCCAAATACGGAGCACTTTATCTCTGGCACAGCGAAGGTTCTGGAGCACCGCAGCAGCCTCAGCCAGACAGGCGGCTGCAGAGAGAAGGTCCATTGCAGCCACAGGACATGACAACTGTCACAGTTGGCACAGACAGCAGCTCCCACTGGTTTTTGCAACTGAAAAATCCCGGGACTCTCCGGGTGTGTGTCTTCTGTCTGGGACATGCATTTGTGCCCCCTGGGGTGCCGAGGGGCAGGCGGGCTGTGAAATCCAGCAGGCACCTGCACCAGCCTCTCAGCAGGGCCACCTCCTTCCAGAGGGGCTTCTCTGCCGCTATGACAAGTGCTCTGTATGGGCTGAACATGGCCTCAGAGACACCTGTCAGTGGAGAAAGGGCACTGTCCTGAGAACCCGCAAGAATGTGGAGAAAGTGAGAGACATCTGGAATCCAAAATCAATCCTGAGAATGGCGTCAATGGCCTCGAGATGCTGCCTCCGATTGTACAGTCAACATAACATATAAAAGGCAAACTGTGCTGCCAGTGGCTATGCACTTAATTACAGGCTGAGTTAGACAGGTCAGGAAGTGGATTATCAGGAAAACATGTGATTACCAGAACTTTAACAGTAAGATGTGCTATTAGAAATGAGAACATACGAGTTCTCTTTCCCATCTTGCAAGATGGCGGGTGAAAAAGTTGAGAAGCCGGTTACTAAAGAGAAGAAACCTGTTAATAAAGAGAAGAAGCCTAAGGCCAAGAAGGGGAAGCCCCACTGCAGCCGAAATCCTGTTCTCGTCAGAGGAATAGGCAGA
>CAUYRH010077333.1:0-67181 GCA_963574655.1 Perodicticus potto
TTCTCCACTCACAAAAATTGATTCAAGATGGATAAAAGATCTAAATCTAAGGCATGAAACAATAGAAATCTTCAAAGAAAGTGTGGGGGAAAACACTTGAAGATATCAGCCTGGGAAAGACTTTATAAAGAAGACTTCCATGGCAATTGCAACAGCAGCAAAAATGAACAAACAGGAACTTAATTAAACTGAATAGCTTCTGTACAGCTAAGGAAACAACAAGCAAAGCAAATAGACAACTCACACTATGGGAAAGGATATTTGCATATTATGAATCGGACAAAAGCTTGATAATTAGGATCTATAGAGAACTCAAATTAATCAACATAAAAAGAGCCAACAATCCCTTCCATCACTGTTGTCATTTATTTTAAAATTTCCCAAATTATTTCAGTTTGGGCCACTGGAAGCCCTTTCAGGTGGCTTCCTCCATCCCTTTGACATATTATCATTATTTTGTTTTTTAAACATTTCCGTACTTTGAGATACTCCAAGATGCCCTGGGCTCATTTTGGATTTTTCTTTTTTTTTTTTCAGTCTTTACATTGAATTAATGTCTTTATATATTTTAGATAACTTTTAAATGTTATATAAAGTCTCGTAAATGTTTTTGTCAGTTGTTTGTTGTCATGTAATGTGGATATTATTGTAATTATGCACTTTTAAAGTATTTTTGTGTTCGTTCTTAGGTTTTTGTTTAAGAAAAACTTCTTTACCCCTTCAGTCATAAAAAATGGCCATATTTTCTTCTAATAATCTTAGTCCTATTTTTCACTTTTTAAAAATCTATCTGGAATTTACTTTTACAAGTGGATAGATAATTACCTTAACATCATTCCTCATTGTTTTGAAATGCCACTGTTTTTAGGCTTTCTTTTCTGCTCCATCAATATATTTGTCTTATCTATTTCTTCACTAATATCATACAGTTTCACATTATTAGAGCTTTATAAAATGTCTTGGTTTCTGTTTGGGCATTAATTATGTACACTAGATTTGTCTGATGCAAATTTTTTGACCTCTGCACTGCTGACATGTTAGACCCGATAACTTGTGGAGGGGCTTGTTTGTGCACTGTAGTAGGTATAGTGGCAACTTTGTCTTCTAACTGCTAGAGGCCTGCATCACCCTCCCTACTTAGTGTAATAATCAAAAATATCTCCAGACATTGTCAACTGTTTTCTATAAGGCAAATGTACCCCCAATTGAGAACCACTGGCTTAATGTGAAAAACAAGACCCTTACAAATCTTAGGGTAGCTTGTGATTTTACTGTGTATAATAATTCTGGTTCATGGAAAGATTGACTTCTCTATTCCCTTCACTTATGCTCAGATATATGACTTATTTGATCAAAGAAGTGGGAGCAAACATGATAGGTATTTCCACTAAAAAGCCTGTGTTCCCCTATTCATGTTGTCCTTCTTCCCTGCCATGGAAACACTAGAGGCATATGTCAAAATGTCAAAGTATCCCCTAGTGACTTAGTTGAGCAAAGCCCCTACTAAGCCACGTTGACTGTGTAGTATAAACTACAAGTAAACTTAATATTTGAAGCCAATGGAATTTTGAAATTTTTTACCTAGGATAATTCGGTCTATGCTGACAGATATACTGAAGCTTGCACAATAAGAGAAATGTGGTGCCTCTGCATCCTGACTTAATTAGAAAATTATTTATTTTCTTTCTGTGTCTTCTGTTTCCAAATGCCTCAATACTAGAAGAAAATGTGAGTAAAAACGCTATCTAGGTAAATGAGGTTGGCAGAAATTTTTGTTCTTTGTTAGTGTTTCCAGGTGCCTCCAGGTGGGAACTCAAAGCTCTGGTGCTGTGGAGAGAGGGTTCTATTCTAATCTCCACTGAACACAACAGTACACCATTGATGGTTTCTCGTCTGCAAAGATACTCTTTATAATGGAATATGCTTGTAGGCACTTTATCGCTACAAAATTCCCAAGGATAACAAAGCAGTGTTAAAGGAAAACAAAGTCCTTCATAGTTTTAGAGGGAAATAAAAATCCCAGAGAACTGCATTTAAACCTGAAATTCAGTCTAAACTTGAGGTTGTTTTTACCGGTATTTGTTTGTATTAGCACTTTGAAAAGTGATTTAGTCATTAGATTTATCAAATCTGAGATCTTACTTAACTGCCATTATTCTCTGGGTCTAGAAAATAAATCATGTTTAACAAAACAGTCCAATGACATTTTCAGTATATTTTCTGGTAGAGGTGCACAGTATTTCACTATGTTCTCAGCATAGTTCTTTCTCCCCTAGTCACCAAAGGCTGGTCTAACAGAGTGGCTCTATTTAAATGTTCTGTACTCTCTGCAAATCGTTCCCAATGCCAGTGAGACAAATTCTAAGGAATTACTCTGTGGAGAGTTAGTATTATTCAAAGAGCCTCCAGCTAGCTCTCCACACACCCTTTGGAGCCAATTCCCTGGAACGGAAACTATCTCTCTAATTTTCTAAATTGGTAGGTGTACACCATTACTCACCAAGGAAATTTATTGCTTAAGAAAGTGGAAACAAATGGAATTAGCTCATGCCAGACATAACTCCAGCAGGTGTACAGCCTTCTCGCCCAGCTACAATGCATTTCTCTTTGGTTCTTTGCTATCCATTTACCAGAGATTCTTTATGCCACAACCATTTGCAACACAGTTCTAGGGGGCCTTGTCATTTTCACTTCAAGTAACTTCAGTTCACTTCCAACAAGTGAACTCAGTTCTAGTGCAGGAGGGTTAATGGTTGAAGCAAAATTCCAGTTACTTGCATGTTACCATTGACACTTATTATCACTAATATTAAATAGGTCCTTCATGGATTGAAATAGTGAGAACATTTATACCTAGGAGCAAGGTTGTCTTTGAAGTTGTTCCGTGAACATTATAGATAGCAAAAATGATTTTAATAATGGGAAAAAGTTAAAAAAAAAAAAAAAGCTGTCTTTCCAGACTGACCCCATGCAAGAGTATCTGGCACATAGTTGGTTCTCAATGACCTTGAAGTGAAAACACTCAGGTTACATGTATGATTGCCAAAACAGAGACAGGATAGCTTTACAAAAGTATCTGCACTGAGAGCATGAGTAGTCAACATTCTAAATTACACTTTTCTGGAGCGTGTCAATATCATTGTTTAAAATACCTTTTCCGTTGATCTTCCAGATGGCAGCATGGAATGTCTTCAAAAGGAAGTATAGAAATGCGACTCTGCCTACTTTTATTACCATAATTATGATAATAGCAAATTTATGGTGTGTTTACTATGTGCCAAACACTGTATCCTAAATGCTTTCCTGGATTAACCACTTCAGGCTCCATGAGAGCAGGACAGAACATTGTATCCCTGATGGCTGGAGGCACACACAGTGTTTGGTACTTGGAAGTGTTTCATAAGTATAATGCTTGTTGAATGAAAGCAGGATTACAGAATCTCACTTAATCTTCATACTAGCACCAATTAACAGATGAACAAAATAAGCTCAAAGGTCAAAGTTCTCACAGAGACGGAGAGGAAGTTATTTGAACTCAGGTCGTCCCTCCAAAAAGCCTACATTCTATGGTGTCCACTTAATCTTTCAATTTTAATCAGCACCAGACCCCAGAAAAATTCAGGGATGGCAGTTTCACAAAGCTTCCCTATTTCCTAGCTCCTCCCACACCTCCCTTCATTCCACTAATTATAGAAGCACCCGTACAAGCCTCGTCCTCATGTCCATTCAGGAAAGAAGCATAAGCGCAGGGTAAATAAAGAGTGTCACGTCTGGGGAACTAGGAGGTGGGGGATTAGAAAATCATAGACATCTTGTGCAATATTGATGAGATTTTTACCTGTACATCAATTATACAGAGATTTCAATTCACATAAAGTGCTCATGTCATCACTGACACTCACAACTGACCTCTTCTTGGAAGATGGCAAAGAATTCATTGTATGGGGCTTTATTAGACAATTACAACAGGTGAAAACTTCTGCATTCCTTTTTCATTATGTCTTTGGCACTTCTGGGAACAGGAAAGGCACTGAGTTGCTTACATACCTGACCAGGGCCATGCAATTCTGAGCCAGCCAGGGTAGCTCCTCTTAGGTTAAGCAGTGGAGAAGAATGCCTTCATTGTCAAGTGAGAAGGAAAGCCTGCAGCTGCTCAGCTGAAAGGTAAATAGGGGAAGAGATTCTCTTCACATAAAAACCAGTTCTAATGCATCCTAAATTCCTTGGACCGTCACATCAAACCACACGTGGCATGAAAAAGTGCAGATTTCAATTTAGGTAATGTACACACCGTTGAAGGTTAGCAGAGGACCATGACCAGGCCAATCCATCTTCAGGAGATTAATGTCTGGGTTAGGCAGGTATGTCATAAAACATGGCCAATGCAGGGAGACACTCGGGGCGGGCCCCCTTCTTCCCTAATGCACTGTGATACTAGCCTATAAGAGAGCTTCGGGATTTGTAAGGCTATTGCTTTTAAATGTTCCCTCTGACCCAGATAATGTCAAAATGTCTGAATGCATGTGATCCTCTTTTTCCAAAAGAGCATCTCTAATGTAATGCAAATGCACACTGTGGGGGAAATTCCAGCTGAGAAAATGAGGCCTTATATTTCTAAAACCATATACATGTCAATAGCCCATTATTCTCCTGTTTTAAATGTAATTGCAGCCCAGCTTTGAATGAATTCCTGAAATAATAAAATACATTGAGTAGCAGTCACTGACTCATGCAGTTATTTTATTCCTGTTCTTCCTCTCTTCTGTCCCTCCCCAGTCCAAATAGCAAGAAGAGGTTTGAAGAAGGGAGAGGAGGAGAGAAAAGTAAAAGTCAGATCCCTCGTCTTGAATGTGTTATCGGAACACCATGTACAAAGATTCGCCATATTACATCGGTGCCCCTAAAACATTTATAGAAATGTATCGTGCATGCTCCAGTTTTGCATGACAAATTATTTCCAGGCAATTAAAAATACTTCTACTTGTTTTCTCTGGTAGGAACTTCCTTCTATTTCCAATTTTTGTTTAAAGCTAATGTTTCCTGTAAAGACTCAACAGCAATCCCTTTGAAAGAACTCTTCAAAATCGCTTTCTCTCTTACTCATGTGTGCTGTCCTATCTCCTCTTGATGAATTTAACATGTGTGTAGTACAATCTTTGTTGCCAAACTAGTGAATTTAAAGAATCAATTATATCTTTCAATTCTACTTCTGACACTCCTCTTCTCCACCCCTTCTTCCTATTTCTATCCCTTTCCTTTTCTCAGGAATTGTCTAAGACATATTTCTTATGTTTAAAGGTAACATTATTTTACAGCTGGGTGATTCACAAAGCTCTTCCTAACACTTTTCTCCCTTTGGAAGGTAACTTAGACCAGGACTCTTTTAATAAGTAAAATTAAGATGTCTCAACTTCCTGAAACATAGGTGTGAAACTTACCAAAGAGATATCAAAAATAGCAAATGAAACATTTTTGGAAATGAATTCAAATGTTATTCAATACATCCTACACTTTTGCAGGAATTTTGACCTCTTAAAAATCAGAATGAAATTTAATTCTTTTATCTTAAAAAGTTTTTGAATGCAGTTATTCCTTTATGTATGGGTTAATTTTTACAAGAGGATGATTGCTCTGGTTCTAATTCTCAAAATATCCTGTTGGGAAAATAATATTGGAGTAATCATTGTGAGAGCGTGTGTGATGAAAATAAGATGAGTCAGTAAAGCTAGGGCCAACATGACACAGCTGGTCTGGTCAGTTTAGGTGGTACACGACCTTTACCTCCTGTCTCCCATTCTTACTGTTTTGTAAATTTATCTCCCACCCTAAAGATGCCCATCTTAAATAGTTTAGGAAATCTAAACTATTGACTTTTGAATCAGAAATGTTGCAATGGGTCACCAAGTTATGCTGATTATTATTTAAAATAAGAGTTAATATGTGGTCTTTGCTTTTGAACCTTTATGTATAAAACTGTGGTTTTGGAAATAGAAGAACAGAGCAGTCTTAGAGAGGCTATCCTCACTGTTCTCCAGAATCACTGGCCTTCTGACAAAGTTTGGTGAACCTCTCTTGGTCTCTGCCTATTGGCTGACAGTGTTTGGCTGACGGTGATAGGCAGCCAGAACCTCTTCATCCAGTTCTTTGATCCAAGGACCTCAAATTTGTTTTCTAATATTCTTAGAGTCACTGAGTTCCATGGTAAAGCATTGTGTTACCGCCTAGAAGAAACCGTCTATTAAGAATTCTTTCTGCTGCATGCAGCAAAATACATAATCAAGTTCCACAAGATACAAAAGCATTTATTACTAATTATTATTATTATTATTGTAGAGACAGAGTCTCACTTTATCACACTTGGTAGAGTACTATGGAGTCATAGCTCACAGCAACCTCCAACTCATGGGCTTAGGCGATTCTCTTGCCTCAGCCTCCCAAGTAGGTGGGACCATGGGCACCCACCATAGCGCCTGGCTATTTTTTGATGCAGTCTGGCTGGGGCCGGGTTTGAACCCGCCACCCTCAGTATCAGGGGCCGGCGCCCTACTCGCTGAGGCACAGGTGCCACCCATTTATTATTTCTTAATCAGATTGAAAAAAAACTGATTAGGTATAGGTAACTCTAGCTATCAGGCATTACAGCCTTTGGTTTGAATCAATGCTTTGCTCCACTGAAAAAATATATATGTAAAAATATTTGCATTAAATAAGGCACTAAGTTTGTTTTCTCTGGACAAGTTTGTCATTGCAAAACACAAATTGCTTTGAAAAGCTAGTTTTTAAGTTAGTTGTATAGAACTTTGACTATATATTTCAACTAAAGTTACAAAAAATTATGGTTGGTCTTCTAGCCATCCCCCCAAATCTTATACCTCCCAGGAGGTCCCTGGAGTATACTGCTAACTGGACCCCGTCACTTACATCTTAATTGTTTCCTGAACAATAGTTCCAAGTTAAGCAGCTGTCTTGGGTCACCTGTATAACTACTTGGAATTTACCCCAAACTCTGGTGTTATGCCAAACAATTTGTGTCCTAAAGCAAAAAATCAGTCCTTTGCTATAGTTTAAACCTATTTCTTTGATGTCTCAATGAGCTCATCCTTAAGAATTTGAAAGCGATGCAGTGCCCTTCCTGCAATTGCCACTTGGCTCAGGGCCATATGGATTTGCTGCTTCTGATCATGTAATCCACATAATCAAAACTTTTTCCACCTTAAGAATCAGCCCATTCCATTTCATTATTCCATGTTGATTGCATCAGCCCAGGGACAATTCATGCCATGTGGCATCCTTGCTTCAGTAGCAGTCTTTACGTGGTCAAAAATAGGAACTTTTTTATTTGGGGGGCCTATCTTGATTAGTTTCAAAGATAACAGTTGAAAGGTTTAAGGATATTTACAGGTTCCTTTTCATCACTGAAAAATTTCGATTTTTTAATCCAAAGCTTTGAGGACCAGAAGCATTTGTTTATTAGTAATAGGTATGGATAAACAGTGGCCACGGCATATTAGGGGTTATTGTTCTCTATCATAAAAGAAGTCTGAAGCTAGCTCAGAGTTAACGTGAGCACATGATTTTCTTTTTCTTTTCCCTAATTCTACTTCAGCATCACCAATTCTGAACTCTCCTACATGGTTAGAGTTGGGATATGGTAGGAATAGAGGATGAAGAGACAAAAAGGAAAGGCATCAAATAAATCTTTTTGGGGATAGGAGGAATGTATGGGGAGACCTTTCCTGCTAGCTTGACTAGTTAACAAGCATGGAGGGGTGTATGTATAGTGAAATCCTTAAACATTATTTACTAAGATCTCACCAAGAACCTTGGACCTTTCATCTTTCTTTAATTTATGTTACAGATTGTATTCATATACATTCTACCTCTTATCTGTTTCTCATCAAGCTGAATTTCTATCAATGTTTGTAACCCTGAGGATAGACAAAACTAAAATTAGCTTCACTTCAGTATGAAGGGGGAAATTTTTTGCAGATAAAAACAGCCCTCTTTATGTCTTTAAGTCTATGGTAGTTGATTAGTCCCTGCAGTAGGGAAAATTTAATTTTGTGGTTGAGACCTAGCATGCTTGAATGTTTTAATAATACTATGGCTACGGTCCAATGGCTGACAACCAAGTACTGAGGTACTCGCTGTACTTTCCTCCCTCGTGCAACACCTGAAAATCCTGGGGCGAATCAAACTGCAAATTAAGGCTCAGACAACCTTCACCTGCAAGCCATGCACAGTGTAAGGAATCCATTTTAATGTTTTCTGGGTGAAGTCATAAGGGGATAGGACTACAAAAGAATGGCCATGAAAGAATCCTAGTACATTCTTAAAGCACCTTAGTTTGTGAGATGTTTTCCCCCTTTCCAGTTTCTTGTAACTTCTGTGCTTAAAATTTAATGATTTTTTTCCTCCAGACTGTACACGGGTCAAGATGAACACTGAATAGGAAAACAAAAACTCTTATGAATGGATGTACTACATCTGTAGGTCTAAAGGGCGGGCCGGTTTGGAAAGAGGAGCATTTGGGATTTAATTTTGTGCCTGTGGAGCTCTTCCAGTCCTAAGCCGAGACCACATTGCAATGGACAGTTCAGTGACTCTGTCACTCCAACGAGTGTCAAGCAGATAGGACAAAATCAAGTAGGTGAATGGGTCTTGGATTTTTTTTTTAAGATTAAAAATGACTTTTTTTAAATGTGTTCTGAAATGTTTGTTTCAATAATGTGCATTTGTTTTCCTTAAGTGGAAAGTTGAGCTATTTTATTTATGGCAGGTAGTTTGTGAGTTGAGGACAGAGATAGAAAAATAATAAGCTGGAACAACAGAGAGAATGGGGAAATGTATTCGTTCCAATTGCTGCTGTTTATTATTCACAAACTATTTGGCTTTACAACATAAATGCATTATCATATCATTCTAAAGGTCAGAGGTCTTTAAGTCATGATGCCGTCAGGGTCGTATTCTCTCTAGAGACTCTCGAATAAATCCACGTCCTCCCTTTTCAGCATCTGGAGGTGCTGACCTTACTGGATCCATGGTCCTTCCTCCATCCAGCATCTAGAGGTGCTGACCTTACTGGATCCATGGTCCCTCCTCCATCCAGCATCTAGAGGTGCCAACCTTCCAGGATCCATGGTCCTTCCTCCATCCAGCGTCTAGAGGTGCTGACTTTCCTGGATCCATGGTCCTTCCTCCATCTGGCTTCTAGAGGTGCTGACTTTCCTGGATCCATGGTCCTTCCTCCATCCAGCCTCTAGAAGTGCTAACTTTCCTGGATCCATAGTCCTCCCTCCATCTGGCTTCTAGAGGTGCCGACCTTCCTGGATCCATGGTCCTTCCTCCATCCAGCATCTACAGGTGCCGACCTTCCTAGATCCATGGTCCTTCCTCCATCCAGCGTCTAGAGGTGCCAACCTTCCTGGATCCATGGTCCTTCCTCCATCTGGCTTCTAGAGGTGCTGATTTTCCTGGATCCATGGTCCTTCCTCCATTTGGCTTCTAGAGGTGCTGACCTTTCTGGATCCATGGTCCTTTCTCCATCTGGCTTCTAGAGGTACCAACCTTCCTGAATTCATGATCCTTCCTCCATCTTCAGAGCATATCAAACCAACTTCCACCTCATCTCTCCTCTCTCTGATTTTCACGGTTCTACCATTCTCCTACCTGTACCCTTGTGAATACTCAGATAGTCCATGATAATATTCTCATCTCAATATCCTTCCTCAAACCTGTAAAGACTCCCTTTCTCCTTTATATTATTTTCACGTGAGGTAACAGAGTCACACGTTCTGGGGATTAGGACACGGACATCTTCAGACACCATTACTCAGGCTTTCTCAGGATGGGAAACCACCTTTCCCAGGATGTTTAAAACTAATCTTTCCAATTGCTGATTCTAAGATGTATGATACACATTTCTTCTCAACAAGGGGCAGACAGTGTGCTGTCTCCGTACCTCTGTAAGAATTCTTTAAATTTTTTTTTTCTGAAATCAGAGTGGTTATTTCTGATTTAAATAATTTCAAGAGCTTCCCATGATGTCAAATAAAATGTAAATACATGCTCAGCTAAACATCCATCCAAAGTTTTTCCCCAAAACACCAAACTGACTTTGCACTATTTTCCCAGTTAAGCTATTCAGTTACACTATCGTGCATTTTCTTTATTTAATGGAACTTTACTGAAGCTACTCCCTCAGTCTGTTTTTCTAATAAGTAATCAACACCAGGCTCATTCTATAACATCTACTACATATCCCACACCTTCAGAAAGGGTTCCTGGATAGTTAACTTTGGAATCATCATTATTAAAATAACTAGCAAATTGAAAGGATGCTATAGTCGCAAAAGGGAATCGTGCTATAGGGTGGAAATGTAAATTTCTTCATTCTAGGTGAAGAAACTTAGTCTCCAAAAAGTTAAGCTACTTAGTGACAGTTATGACCTCTGAATCCTTGTCCATGCTTGTTTTCATTTTGATTTCTTAAATATGCCTAATTCTGACTCTAGACCATTTTTTAAACAGCCTTCTCTCTCCTTAATCTTTCCCTCCAAACTTTGTTTTCGTTTCATGGTGTTTGTCACAGGCTATTTGGTGTCATAGCTATGTTTGTACTTGCCTGCCATTCTTACACTCTGAGAACAGGAGCCATGTCTTTCATTTCAATCTTCCATTTAGGCCCTAAGAAAATGAATTCACACTTACTGATCATCTATCAAATACCAGGCACCTTCCTCATTTATGTTATTTGTACCCCACAATTACCTTGTAAAACAGAAAGAGATATTATTCATTTTATTTAGTAAATGAGGGCATTGGAATTTAGGAAAATTACACACATTTCTTTGGATACACAGCAAGTATCCATGACATTCAAGCCCATGTTCTTTCTATATGCTTTTCTGCATACACACTCAATAAATTTTTGTTGAAATAAAACAAATATCACTATAGTGTAACTACTGTGAAATATGTTTTCCTTAGAGAGATGGTAAGACAAGTGTGGAATTTGCCTTGAGGTAAAGCTCCAGGAATCAGGAATACACTCTGAATGCCAAAAAAGCAGGGGACGAGGAAGAAGGGGGAGAGAGCTTTGTGAGTTCACTTTACATTTTGAGGCAATCGAACTACCCTCACCTATCGGAAATCTGACTAGTAAAGCCAAAGTTTGCTTAGGAGGCATGATATTACCTTTTGGTAAATAAAGAGTACTTTATATTCAGTTATCCAGGAGAAATGATTTAAATTTTATTTCTGGGTAATAATTGAGTAACACTTTGGAATGTGGTTCCCTGCCAAGTGGCCGCTGTTGGTTTCACACAGCTGTAGTTAGGGATGGTGAGAGCTATTTACTGGGAAAATGATAATGCAATTGGATGTTGTACCCAACCCAAGGGTGAGATAATTTCTATTGTGCTTCATCACAGGCCTGCGGTTAGAGTCTGTGTGCTCGGCCTATTGGTAGTGTCTATGTGGTTGATGCTAAGTCACATGATTAGAAGAGGAAGCTTTACCCTCATTTTCAATTAGACCAAATGGTACAAAGACTCGGCCCCAGTCGACTGGTATTTTCCAAACTCATAGTTTACCTTTCAAGCAGATAGCCTGTGTCCTTCCCCTTGGATTTGTTTAACTGAAATGTTTACACTTGACTCCGCAATCTCACTCCTGGGAATATATACTAGGAAGTGATATGAAATAAAAAAAGAAGCAAGAGGCAGATCTTTGCAACATTATTTATAATCCTGAAACACTGGAAAAAACCTAAATGTCCAGCAATCAACCAATGTTTAACAAATTATTACACATCCTCTTAAGGGAGTCATTACAGTTCAATTAATTCATAATTTTGAAGACCACTCAATAGACAGATATTTTAAAAAACATGTAGCAATATGGAAAATGTCTGGAATGTATAATTAAGTGAAGAAGTAGAATGCAAGACTAGCTAAAGTGTCCCATATTATGGTTTAAGATGCAATTCACATACCCTTGTCAGGTACCTCTGGTCTTGTATATCATAGAGTTTAGGCTAGTATCCACCAATTCCCTCCCTTCATATTACCAGAGATTTCCATATGCTCTCCAGTGACAGGAGTCTCATCTACTGGAGTCATGGCCCCACATACTGTTTGTGACTGAAGGTTGCCAACTGATGGGAAGTCAGTTCCAACAGATTTCAAAGGGGCCAAGGTGATGTTTACTCTCCAGTAACACTTGACCATGGCAATGCTCCAGAAAAATGGAAAGGACCCTTGGTCTCTAATTCTGTTCATTATCTGACCCAGCTATCCACACATAGGATATGAAGGTGCCCCAGAGTAGTGGAGCTGTGATTTTTTCTCCAGTGTTGGTTGCCTCATGAGCCAACATTGGTAGAAAAGGGGGCTAGAGTGGAATTATGGCCAAATCCTAAAGAGACTGAAGGGCATCTAGGTAATAGGGAGGTAAGCACTGTTCTCAGGGTATAGGGGATTTTCCTTGCTCTGGTCCTTACTATGGATGCCAGATTGGAGCCCCTTTCAAGTCATAGCAAGTTCTTCCCTGATGCCATGCTCACTTAAAGAGAACCCATTCCTTAATAGTCTAAGCCTCCAAATGTACTAGTTCACTGTATGCTTAACTCTGTTCACACACATACACGGTCCCTTCTTAGGGTCGAGACTGGATCAGAACTACTTCTTTCCTGATGTGGAACAAATATTCTTCCACCCTCTGCCCATATTTACTCAGGTCAGGCATAGTCTTTTGGTTTCTACTTTGTTATATTTTTATCTTTCTTGCCCCTTATAAAAAGGAATTTATAATCATTAGACCTTAGTTGTAGCAGAGCAAACCCCAACCCTTCCTCCAAATTGCAGGAAAATCTATTTCTCCTGTACCTTCAAATTTCTTTATATCACATCCAGGTATGCCCACCCATGTTCCAGAATCTTAGTACAGGAGAAGGGGCTGATTTTGATTAAGTAAAAAAATCCTCTTACTCCTTCTGTTCAGGAAAAAGAGCCTGGAAGTTTTGTTCTAAGATTGCTAACAACTGAGTTTTGACTGAGGGAGGAGGAGAAAAGAGAAAGGGAAGAAAAGAGGGGGAAAGGAAGTATAAAAGGAGGATGGAAAGAAAAAGAGGGAAATGGCAAAATGAGAAATTCAACCTGGTTGCAAAAATTATAGCAGCTATTGAGGTACAATGCATATGAAAGGAACTGAGAAAATAATGACCGACATTCCAGCCCAGCACTGCCATTTGATTTCTGGACTATACCCACACTCACCATTTATAAAACATGAAATAATTCTTGCTATACCCAGACTCACCATTTATAAAACATGAAATAATTCTTAACAGATTATGTTTTCATCAATGGTTGCTGTTGATATTTATAATATCCATTTATGATTCAAAGTGAACAGAAGGAGAGTAGCATATTTGGTTAGTAGATAATTGAGTTGTTGTAAAGCAAAACAAAAAGTTTTAGTTATTTTTTTAATTATAACTAATTTTATTAAATTATTTTATTTAATAATTTTTATTAAAAGTTATAATCTTTTAAAAGATTAAAGAGATTGCCAAAGAGATGCTAAGTAAGTATTTGGTATGTTGAGAGTAAAAGACAAAGAAGATGAATAATATAGAATTAAAGGCCAGAGAAACCAAGAAATCAATTTCCACACCCCATCCAATAGTTCAGTCACCTCTGGAGCATCTTTGTCATACAGTTTTTTGATCAGTGATTTGCAAATATTGTTCTGATGAAACCTAGCACCTCCTCCAACTTGTTCCAGAGATCACTGTAAAGGGGAGCAAAAGAGATAGAGCAATAGGCTCCCTGCTACACAAGTTATGAATTACTTCAAGTAAAGAATCTCCATTCTCAGCCTTATTACATGTGGTATTCTGAAGGAGGTGGGGCATACAAGCGGAAAAAAAAGAAAGAGTTCTATTACTTTCAAATCATTTTTTTAAAACCTCAGGTCTGGATTATCCTTTGTATACCTTCATTATGTGTTTATGCCCCTATTAAATTTTGGCATCCCAAACAGAAGAGAATAATACGATGTGATCCATTCCGAGAAGAGTGGCCTGACAGATAATACCCTTCAATGTACTTAACCCAAAAGTGAGTTTTTGGTTTTGTTTTTATCTTCTTGTTTGCTTGTTCTGCGACCATATAACTTGTCTTTCTACACCTGTATGGGCCAGTTATTAAATTGAACTGAGGAGGTAAGTTTGGGGGAAGCAGTCCCCGCTAGCTTAGGGCTAGGCCTAAGAAGGGCTTCAGCTGTGAGCCATCAGCAGGAGTGGCTAAAGAAGGAAGGCCTTAATCCTTAAACGGTTATGCGGCACAGCATGTCCTGCAGGCCACTCCACCCCTGAGTCACTTAAGTCCTTTGTTACACATAATAACTTTGGTCCATTTGGGATCAGCTCTTCCAGGACTTTTATTCTTTTCCTAGGGAAACATGAGAAAAAGGACAATCAGCTGGACCTGATTTTCAGCTGCTTCTGTCTTCCAGCTGCAGGAGATGAGTCTTTACACACTGCCAAAGAAGCCCTATCGTTTTCACATTTAGCCTTAGATTGGTAATTAACCACTCATAGACATGTATTACATGTTTTTCCAATGCACTGATTGCCCAAGCAATCGCTACTCAGTTTCTTAGTTCTTATAGAGACTACCTCTCCTGTCCCCACATATACCTAATTTGTTAAACACCAATGATGTTGCAACAGCCAGTGCATTTCATTCCACAGTATCCCTCCCAGTTCACTGCTCATGAAAATCTTTAAAATTTTACTGCCACCATTCCTCAGGGTCTATCAACATGGCACTGATCACCAGTCATGGGGTCCTCCTTGCCAGCCAGGCAGATCCAGCTCCAAAGACTCACTTGCATCTGCTTCTAAGGATCACTCCTGGCACCCACTGTTGGCAGCTGGGAGCCCTGGGAAACAGACTCTAAAATAGATATTTGCATGGAAGATGTTTATTGAGGAATGCTCAAGGTAACAACACATGTGAGGAAGTAAGGGGAGCAAGCCTGGGAATAGGGACAAGTTGAACCATGGCACAGTTCCATCAGAGACTTGAGCAGATCCCACAGGAATTCCGAAGCGGTGATGGTCTTTCAGAGATGTCTGAAAATGAGGCAATGATAGCCCTGCCCAATCAGCCATTGGATATGGACTACCATAAGCGAGGGAATATAACTGCCCTCTCTCAGTAGAGAGCCCTGCCTAGGGGTTTGCTCAGCTGGGAGCCATTAGCAACTCTCAGTCCCCCAGCCAGGAAGAAGGAGCAGCTCCAGTCTCCTTGGGGGATCTGTATCTGCTCCAGCATGCATCTTACACTTGCATTTTTCTACAAGTGTGTCATGAGTGACCTACATCACTGGTATTCTCCTTTAGTCAGGACACAAAGAGATGGCAGTAGACTGAGGAACATTGAAAAAATCCTTCCAGTACACTGAGCAATAGGTGAATCTTCCTGGACTTTGCCATGATTTTTTGGTCAAAGAGGCATATAAAGAAATGAAGAGTTTGAGAATAAAGATTAAAAAATAATATTCATGAAAAATGCTTGGTCCAGAATACTTAGAGGATGATCAGTTAATGGTCAACACAGGTATGAAGGGTTCTGCCATTAAAATTAACTAGCTGTTCATCACCCTAAAGGAACAAAGGAAACTTTCAGAAATTTCAACCCAAAGGAAAGGTTACTGAGAATGAAGATTAAACAACCTGGCAGTTTATTACTTGGTAAATTATGGAATATTCTTTTTGGAGATATTAAAAACTAAGATATATTTCTTATTTTTATGTTTTCAATATAATAATAATAGTTCCATACTCAATAAAGTGAGTAAAATATTATCCTAGGTATTTAAATATACTATTTTACTTTACATGCTCTTCTGCCTTTAGTACATGAAATCAATTTCATTCCCACACACTCTAGGATATGTATTTTAGCAATTCCTCTGTTGGACTCTGTTGCATATAGGGGCATATTACACAGTCAACTAAACCAAAAAGCTTTGAATGCACAGGAAATTGACAACCATTTTCTTTTGCCAACTCATTGTGTCTTCCCTTGCTTTAATCCTGTGGTCTGTGAAAGGTACATACTTGCTTAAAGAATGTTATGATGGGGCGGCACCTGTGGCTCAGAGGAGTAGGGCACCAGCCCCATATACTGGAGTTGGCAGGTTCAAACCCAGCCCCGGCCAAAAACTGCAGAAAAAAAAAAAAAAAAAAAGAATGTCATGACGGAGTAATGTCCCAAGAACTCTACCTGAAACATCATTCTCAAATTCTGCCAGATTAGAAGGAAGGGGTACTAACACAAGTAGTACAAGTTCCAATGGCTAATTAACCTGTAACTTGAGAAAAAATAATATTTGTGTAAAATTTCCTCATCATGTGAAACTTGATTTCTACCTCCAGTAAATGTTTAGCTGTGCTTATTGGTGTTAAGCTAAATACCATATAATTTTCAAATGTCCCTTTTTAAAACATTAGTAAATGCTTCAAACTCCTTTGTTTTCTATACCCATTTTTGCTGCTAGAAATGTCTACTGTAAAAACTCTACTGATGAAAATAACTAAAATAACATCAATAAAATACAAAATTCAAGAATTTCCTGTAGTTAGAGCCTCACCTCTGTAATCCCAGCACTTGGGAGATTGAGGTGAGAGGATTGCTGAGTTCACCGCCAGGCATTACGGCAGGCACCTATAGTCCCAGCTACTTGGGAGGCTGAGGCAAGAGAAATGCTTAAGCCCAGGAGTTTGAGGTTGCTGTGAGCTGTGACGCCACAGCACTCTATCAAGGCCAACAAAGTGAAACTCTGTCTCCAAAAAAAAGAAAGAAAGAAAAAGATTTTTCTGTAGTTAACATTAGGTAGAGAGGAAGTTTAAATTCTCCTCTACTATTTAATGAAACATATGTGCAAACACAGACAAACACATAAAGATTTTCCCCCAATGTCCTGAATGATATGCTGGAATTTTTGAGATAAATCAAACATCTTGAAAGAGAGATCCATTTATTAAATTCTTTGAAAAAAATTGCACAATGGTAATTTCAACAACTGTCATTGCCTGAAGGCTAATTTACTAAAATTATGTGTAGGGAATAACCGGCAAGCTGAAACACTAAAATCTTCAGAAAACAGCTATAATAATAATAACCTGATTGAGTACTTTTTTTTCCGTTTGTATGTTTTTAGCATACAAGAGATGCTAAAGACAAATGCAGTAAGATACTTGGTAGGAATGAAGTGCTAAAAGTTGAAAAACCACACAAATCTAAGCACAGTCAACATCTATTTTAAAGGGCAGCACCTCAGTTTAGGAACCATCCTGTTCCTCTCTCCTTCTAAATGGCTCTGCTGGTGCTGCAGGAATCCCAGGGCTCTAGAAATGGCCACATGCCATTTGAGCCATATGACTCATCACAGTCACAGTGAAAGTCATCAAGGATGGAAACTTGACCCTACCCTGACCACTGAAAAATCATTTTAGAGCAAATTCCTATCTTTATTTAGACACCTGATTCTATCTGCCTCAAGTTAGGCCAACACATAAGTCAGAGAACTAGAGTCGTCCTGACAAATGCTCCATAAATGCTTTGTGGACATTTATGTCATAGAATATGTCTCTTTTACCTTCTAGTTCTAGATTGACAGATTTTTATTTTATTAAAAAGATTTTTATTAAAAAGAATTTTGATGCTTTCTATTGGATTCATTTCTCAAAATCTCAGCTGTGTCTGAAGGCCCCTTTCACAAAGGTGATTTGCACACAGGTTGGAAGGATGTCTGCTACGTGACTCTGCGCTAAAATGTGCTTGTTCTGAGTAAAGAATCTTTGCAGCCTCTTAAGAATTTACCAAGTGTAATTAGATACACCCTGATTCATCCAAATGCTATCCAAAGGCTAAATATCTGTGGCTTTAATTGAAAAAGCTCATTAACTTTAAATACAGCTAACGTTATTGAGGGAAAAAAATCTCAGTAGAAATCCTCTAATAGATTGTCTAGTAAGACTAAAAAGGAAAAGTCTGTGTATTCTAAACCAATTAATCTTGAAATTGTCTACATCATTCCACTTACTTTGGATCTGAGTCTAAGTGCTTTGAAAAGAAAACATATGCAGGCCTGCTAGCTAAATCCTACTCGTTTGCTGCATATTCAATAGACTTTAATACTTTAAATCATCTTTCCTGGTAACCAAAGAGTAGATGAGGGGAAATTTCTCCTTATAGAACTTTTTCCAGCCTGCAAATGAAAAAAGAACGATGCAATTAAAACCTTACCCTAATGAATTGGGGCTTCTAAATAGTGATTATCAATAGCTCCTTCTATCACTAACAACTGAACATAAGCACTCAACACCACTGTAGTAGTCTTGACCCAGAATGTGAACGTGAATCTGATCAAGTCTCTAGATCAGGGCTTCTCAGCCTCTACGTTGTTGACATTTTCAGCCAGATAATTCCTTGTTGTGCAGGTGTCCTGACAACATTCTCACGCACTCTCCACATTTAGCAGCATCTCAGTGTGCTCCCCAACAGATGCTACTATCATCCCTGTGTTAAAAAAAACAAAAATGTCTCCAGGTATTGCCAAATGTCCCATGGGGTAAAATCAGCCCCTATTGGGACTCACTGATCAAAGGAACTCAAATATCCAGTCACAAGAAATAAAAATACATAAAACAGGCACATGTGATCAAGGACAGGATGGGGATGCAATCAACAGTGGCTACCCAGTGAGGAAATTCTATAGGATAAATAATGTTTCTAGTTGCTTGCAAAGAAAATAAAATGGAGCTGACTCACAGATTAACATTGATTTAAGAGATATAGCAACTGATCACAACACGTGAACCTTATTTGGATCTCAACCGAAGTAGACTATAAGACAACAGTTAAGTATACTATAGTAAATCATTTGAACACTGAATAATTTTATGGCATTATCACTAATTTTTAGGTGTTATGGTGCTGTAGTTATGAGTTTTTCTTAAAAGGTCTTATCTTTTAGAACTACATGTGGAAATGTTCATGGATGGAATGAATTTGTTTCAAAATAATATAGGGGTACAGGTAAATTGGTGAGACAATAATTGGCAGATTGGTTATGAGCAGATAATTTAAAAGCTAGATAATGGACCCTTGATGGAATTTGTTATACAATTCTACTTATATTTGTGTAAGCTTTTAAAAGTTCCATAAAAATTAAAAATAAAGTGAATTATTTCTAGAAAATGAGGTTTCTACATAGAAAAGACTAAAGAATGTTTGTAAGAACTAAAGTCATAAAGAAAAACAAATATGGAAAGTATTCACAACCACGAGGGCAATAAAAAACAGCCCAAAATATTTTTTCAAAATTCTTAAGATCAGTTCTTTTTTTTATTAATTGTATTTATTTTTATTTCAGGTTAATGTGAGGGTACAAACAACCAGGTCACGATATTTGAATATGTTACATAGAGTCCTTCTTGAAGCTGTGTCCTGCACCCAAAAAGTATGCCCTTACATTGTGCCCATTAAGTGGGAGCACCTAAGTGCTCCCTTCCCTCTCCCACATTCCTTATTCCCTCTTCCCCCAACTTGAATTGAATTGAGATTTTCTCCTATTTGGGCATGAATTAGGTCATCTACTGGCTTCATATTAGTATTGTGTACATTTGGATATTTGCTTTTCTGTTCTTGTGATACTTTACTAAGAAAAATGTGTTTCAGCTCCATCTAGGCTAATGCAAAAGATGTAAAGTCACCATCTTTTTTCATGACTAAATAGTGTTCCCTGGCATACATATACCACAGCTTGTTAATCCATTCCTAAGTAGATGGGCATTTAGGTTGTTTCCACATCTTAGTGACTGCAAAGTAAACTGTGATAAACAATCTAATGCAAATATCCTTATGACAAAATGATTTTTTTCTTCTAAGTAGATGCCTACTAGTGGAATGGCAGGCCCAAATGGGAAGTCTAATTTGAGTTCTTTGAGGATTCGCCATACTTCTTTCCAAAGAGGCTGTATTGCTGTTCCACTGACCGTGTAAAAGTGTTCCCTTCTCTCCACATCCATACCAGCTTCTGTAACTTTGGGACTTTGTGATGTGGGCTAACCTTACTGGGGCTAGGTGATATGTTGGGGTGGTTTTGATTTGCATTTATTTGATGATTAAGGAAAATGAAAACTTTTTCATATGTTTATTACCATTTGTCTATCTTCCTCAGAGAAGGTTCTGTTCATGTCTTTTGCCTAGTGATAGATGAAATTGTTTACTCTTTTTTTGTTGATTAATTTGAGTTCTCTATAGATTCCAGTTATTAACCCTTTTCAGATGTAACATACAAATATTTTTACCCATTCTGAAGGGTTTTTTTTTGCTTTGATTGTCGTGTCCTTAGCTGTGCAGAAGCTTTTCAGTTTAATAAGTCTCATTTGTTTATTTTTGTTTTGCTGTAATTGCCATGGAAGTCCTCTTCTTCCACATAAAATCTTTCCACAGGTCAACATTCTCAAGAGTTTTTCCCACACTTTCTTCTAGGATTTTTATCATTTCATGCTTTAGATGTAAATCTTTTATCCATCTTGAATCAATTTTTGTAAATGGTGAAAGGTATGGGTCTAGTTTCAGTCTTGTACATGTGCTTATCCAGTTCTCCCTGCACCATTCATTGAATAGGGGATTCTTTCTCCTACTGTATGCTTTTGTTTGGTTTATCAAAGATCAGATGGCAATAAGAGATTGATTTCATCTCTTCTCTGTTTCATATGTCTATGTCTCTATTTTTGTGCCAATACCATGCTGCTTTGATTACTGTGGACTTGTAATATAGCCTAAAGTCTGGTAGAGTGATGCCTCCTGCTTTGCTTTTATTACTAAGACTTGCCCTGGCTATATGGAGTTGTATTTTTTTTTTTCTGGTTCGTACAAAATGAGGAACTATTTTTTTATAGTTCTTCAAAATATGATGTTGGTATTTTATAGGGGATCGCATTGAATTTATAGATTGCTTTAAGAAGTATAGACATTTTAACAATGTTGATTCTAGACCAATTCTTTTTGAAGAATGCCCTCACGGTAATGTAATGACACATCTTGGTTTGAGGGACACATGCAAAAAATATCAAGTATTGTGAATTAGTTTAACCAGATAGGTATTAGAGCCAAATGCATTTTAAATTCCTCACAGTGGGATTAAGACCACTATCTAATTAATTCAGCTGAAAATTTTTATTGATCAAATTTCTACCGTTTCTGCACATATTTACAAAATAATTTTAAATTTTCTTATTTTCTCTTTGTGTAAATTCATACCTTGGCACTTCCACCACCACTGCAATAAGTCAGCATTGGCAGAATTGCCACCGTAGACTCTTCATTGATCTTCTTACCTGCTGACCCTTCCTTACCAACTTCATGCATGTAAAGTTATTTTGATAAAGCCCAGACATCATCAAATCACTTTTTGATTTAAATACCACCATATCTTCCAAATTCATCCACATTAGTTCTAAAATTCTCACTCTGATAGCCACATCTTTCTATGAGATTTCCAATTATCACCCACTATGTTAAATCTGATCCCCTCACAACACACTCACACATAAACTCTATGAGCGTTTCCTTGAATCAACTCTAAGTTTCTTCCCTACATACATCTATTCATTCTTTACCTATATTGTTCAACTCTACCACTTGTATTTTTTGCATTCATACATATATGGCAAAGTTTGACAAAATAACCACTACTCTACAAATGATTGTGTTTTTTTTAAATCTCTCTCCTACATTTCCATTCCTTTGTACTTGTTCCTCTAATAGACAATGCCTTGGTCACTTTGAATTGAAGTACATCTGTCAATTTTTACCACTACACTGAGTTTTTCAGGAAGACAAAAACCATATTTTATTTAATGGCTGGTTACACTGTAGTCTGCACAAAACATTCGCTGAGTTAAGCACAGTCATTTTTATTTTTGCTTTTGTTTTACTTCATAAATAACTGAAGCTATCCCCTGGAGTAGAAAGACATAGAAAGAGATCATAAAATTCAAAATTTTCTTCTTGAAATAGACAATAGAATAAAAATCTCTGTGAAATGTTCTAATCACCAGCAGAAGAAGAAAGCATAAGTTAGAAGTTTAGCATATGGTTGGGTTTCTTGATCCTACCATCCCTATCTTTCAGTGAAGCCTCACCTATAAACAGTAGAAAAAAAATTGAACTAAAACATTATCTTACTATCAGCTGAAGAAGTATTGATAGTCTTTGCCTTTTTCTAGAAAATAGAGGCTAAAGTAAGTATTAAGAATCATTAATATGCCTAATGATTTATTAAGAATTAAGATATTAGGAACAGGGCAGCCAAAGTGAGGACAAAGAAAAGTAAGGCAGAGAAGTGTGAAAGGTACAAACGAGGTGACCCTGTTCTGCAAGGGACACAGCTGGTGTTCCAGCTACATGGGACATCTTTGGGTAGTCTATTCAGCTTCGGAACCATATGGTTGAGTGTGAATGGCCAGGAAATGTGACTTTCAAAAGTTATTTCTGGACTTACAATTCTATCCCATTTATCTATATCTTTTTCCTTGAGCAGGTACCACATGGTCAAGATTACTGTAGATTTATATTAAGTTTTTAAATTTTTTCCAATTTTATTCTTTTCTTTCAAGATTATTTTGGCTATTCTGAATTTCTTTCATATCTACATGGATTTTAGAATCAATTTGTCAGTTTCTGCAAAGAAGATAGCAAGGATTTTGATGGAGAAGGCATTGAATCTATAGATCAATTTGGAGAATATCATCATTGTAACATCTTCTAATTCATGAACACAGAATCACTTTTTATTTAGTTAGGTCTTAATTTTTTTTAAGAGGGAGGTTGTCTAGTTTTCAAAGTATAAGAATTTTAATTCTCTTGTTAAATTTGTGTCTAATGCCAAGCTATTTTTATTAAAAATAAATCTACTTATACCACAATTTATTAATCCATTCTTAGGTTGAAGGGCAGTTGGGTTGCCTGTACTAATCTGGAATAATACAAATAAAAACTATTGACATCTAGTTTCTAAGTTCCCTTTGCTCCCCTAGAGTCTAATCTCTGCATGTTAGTATAGAAATTTGCAAAGCAATTGAACCAGTAGTAACATTTTACTTCTCCCAAAAGTCATGAAGTCTGCTTTTCAGATTTAGTGTGGAAGGAAAATCCTGTGCTTTCATGTTTAATTTTCTAGTGTTCTCCCAGTCTTGACCTTGACTTGCTTATTTAATTTCCAAGCCTTCATTTTCTTATCAGCAAAATAATAATAGCTAATATTTATAATTTATAATGCACTTCATATGATCCTGGCTCTGTTCTGAGTGCTTTTTACATAGTAACTAACTTAATCCTTATGACAACTCAGTAAAATAGATATTTTAATCTGTCCCCATTTCATAGATGAGGAAAACCAACACTCCAACTGGTTAAGTGATTTGTGCAATCACATGATAAAGACTAGAACCATAAATCAGTCTAAGGCTGTTTAGCCTCTGAGGTCATGCTGTTCACAATAGTATGTTAATTCCTTCCTCATTGATAGCAAGGAAAATTAAATGAGAAAAAAAAATACATAATGTTCCAGACACAAGGTACACCTTGTGTAAAGTTATTCTTCATTAGATACAAGTTTTACCCATTTTGATTAAGGACCATTGATCTTTTTACTGAATAAAAATACTTTCCATGAGTAAATAATATTTACTTGTATTAAGATAATACAGAATTAGTGAATCTAATACAATTTAAGATTCATTCCCTACATTTGCACTAGCCCCTTCCAAATCCCTACATCTAATTTATAAACTTGTGATCTTTTAAAAGAAGTTCCCTTGAGTTGTATATGTTTTTAGATTCCACAAAATCTGGTATTGCTCCTGAAAGTATATTTTCAGGAGGATCAGAGCATAACTCAAAGATTTCTAGTTTCAAAGAATGAAGGGAAAGTGTCACCTATAACAGAGACAGAGGAGGGGGAGGAGGAGGAGCAAGAGGGAGGGAGGGAAGATGAGGAGAAGAAGGAAAAGAAGAAGAAGGAAACTGAGGGAAAGAAGAAAGTTCACTTATAGATACATTCAATTATGAGAGGAATAGTCAGATAGTTATCCTCTTGGAGAGGCAATGGAACAAAGATACAAACGTAGGAACCATTAGCAAGGATGGTACTTAAAACCATAGAAATGAACTTTATCACCTTAGGAAAATATGTGGTATTCACTGGGTGGCATATCAGATGAATGGGTACACTACTGTCATCTGGTGGGTAGAGGCCAAGGATGCGAAACATCCTACACTGAACAAAACAGTGGACCATGACCAAGAATTACCTCCTCCAAAATGTCAGTTGTGCTGTGGTTAAGAGACCTGTTAGATTAGGCCATGGAGGAGACTGAAGAAAATGTGGAGGGAACAATGAGAAGAGCCAGGATTTCAGGAGGCAGAAAATGCAGTCTGAAGGGATATTGCAGAAATATAGGAGCAGAAACTGCTTATTATTCCCATTTTTTATGTCACCCCAAAAGGCCATCATACTGTCTTGTCAGTGGCATCCACCATCTTCCCTCTGCAGCCACCTTGTCAGAGTGATGATTCTCAGTTGAAGTAACACAGCTAATTATGTCCAGGATAATAAGAGTGTGAATAGCATGCAGATGCTCAACATCTGCTAATCCCAAATTGAATAACTCTTCAAGTTAATGCCTTTTTGTGGGACCTGGGAGAGTTGCTGACATATATGGTCCCAAATGTTTACTCTGCAACTTTTATTTTGCATCTAGTGTTAGGGTGTGTCTGGACTGATATCATTCCATGACACTTATGGTTTATATTAGTTGCTTAGTTATGGAGAAACTGAAAATAAATAAATTTTGTGCCAATTTTTACAGATAACAGCAGTGATTGTCCATGTGGGTTTTTCGAATGGGTAATTCCTGGGAAAAGACACATTATACTCACATATACCCAAATTCTACATTCAAATAACCTTCTTTGTATATCCCTAAATGGTTCCTTTCATTCTCCTGTTGCAGTGTGGAGTAAGCCTAAGAATGTGTGTGGGGTAAGAGAAGCCCATGGTGGGGATGTGGGAGGGAATCCTGACACACTGGGTACGTACTCTCACGTCATGATCACACTTGATAGTCCACAGTGCTCCCCACTTCTCTATAATAGCTCTGATTCATTTGTTGTCATTTTGCCGTGTATTTGTCTGTCTTCTATTATCTTGGATTTTCTCAGTCATATTTCTGATTCCCCCACTGTATGGGAATATCTAATTGTTTTCATTTGTTTCACTTTTGTGTATTTGTTTTGTTTTCGACCTAGCATCCCTTATCTTTCCTTGGTAACACCACCTTGATCTTCTTTTGGGGTGTCACCCACTCAATCCATATAAGATGGGTAGGTACCCCAAGCCCATTCCCCATATTCCAGGGACAGATCCTGGCCTTAGACCTGGCCAGTTTGGGTATTACCTTCTCCTGGCCAAAGTGATTGGTCAACAGGTAGTTTTATGTCCCAAATTAACCCAGAACGACTCAATCCCAGGGCATTTTCTAAGTTTACACAATGTTTCTTTCTGCTGGTTTTATTCAGCTGTCAGGACTTTGGTCTGACATGCCAACAGTCATTTTTCTGCGGAGAGGCTGCCGTGAAATGTGGCTTGTAAAGCAGAACAGATCTAAAGGATGGAGGGCAGGAGAGAAGAAAGTGAAAGGCACAGTGATAAAGAAAAAAAGAAATCAGAGGGAGAGGCAGAGAGTAAGGAAGAGTTCTGACAACCCCATTTGAGTTTTAGGATTCAGGTAGACATGAAGATCCATTTCCAGACTTTTTAAATTAATTAAAATAATTGCCTACAAAGCAAATCTTACTAAGGCCTTTACGTCTTAGGGCCACTGGAAATAGAGTGTGAAAGGATGGAAGCAGTTATCATAAAGCTCACAGTCTAGTTAGGAAGGTAAATTTTTAATAAAACAACATAGGAGTATTAAATGTTAAGGAAAATGTATAAGGTGCTCTGGACACAAAGAATGAGGTCTTAATCTGGTCAAGAATCAGGGAAAGAGTCTTTGAACCGAAACCCCAATAACACTGATTTACACAGTTATCTTAGTCTGCATGTCCATTATCTATTGGTACAAAATAATAACTTAGCTGAAAACAGCAGATACTTGGTATCTCATAGTCATGGTGGGTTAGGAACCCAGGAGCTGCTTAGCTGAGTGACTGTGGTTCCTTCAGGGTCTTCCACAAGGCTACAATTAAGGTGTTCACTGGGGCAGGGTTATGTCAATGTTGGATTGGGAAAGGATCAACTTCTAAACAGCTTCAGAAGATTGGCTTCTCAGCCCACTTACCTGAGCTTCTCCTCAGCACACTAGCTGGCTTACCCATTGTGAACAATTTCATAGTCAGAGAGAGCTCCCAAGACAGAAACCACTGTCATTTTATAATCTAAACTTAGCAGTGGAAAAATCTTCACTTCTGCCATATCTTATTCATTAGAAGCACGTCACCAAATCAAGTTTATATTCAAAGAGAAGGTATTACATAAGAATATGAGTACCAAGAAGGCGGAGGGGCAGGTGCTTGGGGACCATCTTAGAGGCTGCCTCCCACAGGTTAGGTTGTCCTAAGAGCAGACCTTGAAACAAGGATTTAGGTGAAAGCAAATTATTATAAAATTGATCCTGAGAAGTATTGTGAGGAAGCTGGGACTAAGACAGGAAGGGGAGGGCAATCAATTCATGGTCCTTAATGACTGGGTTACAGCTCTGTGCCACTGGGCTTCATGCTGCTGGGTTCCCTGTGAAAAACTATGGAGAACACTGCTCAGAACTGTCCTATTAAGGAGTAAGAAAGCTGGGGTATTTATTCATCATCTCCTGGGCCACAGTGCTGTAGACAACCTGGAGTTTTCTACAGGGATGGGTGAACACCAGCAGTGCCTGTTGTACTTGCCTTATTGACTACCCATGTCTATTTCACCTAGCTCCTGGG
This sequence comes from Perodicticus potto, assembly GCA_963574655.1. Classification (NCBI taxonomy): domain Eukaryota; kingdom Metazoa; phylum Chordata; class Mammalia; order Primates; family Lorisidae; genus Perodicticus; species Perodicticus potto. The sequence continues at coordinate 27,075 of CAUYRH010077333.1, forward strand.
ACTTACCCTCCTTGGCTCTCAACCCGACTCACAGGAGGCTGGGGGTATCCCCTCACTTCTAATATACAAAGAATTGTATTAAATTATAAATATCCACAATGCATCAGCTCTCTACAGATACATATACATGTATGTATGTGTGTGTACATATGTATGGCTCGTTTGCAGGTACAAAATCCTCTAGATAAAATCCCAGCTTTTAAAACACATCTACTTTCTTTAATGGAGGAGATAAAATAGGTACAAAGTAGCTATTGTCCAAAAGACTCCAATGCTACCAGTATACCTCAAGTATCATGGGAGAAAAAATGGGACACCCATTGGATAAAGAAGTATTTGCCTAGATTTTAAACAGCAAAAATATTTTAGCAACTATTTATACTCTAGAAACAGCCATAAATATTGTCTGACAGGAGGCATGGTATGCCAGAGAAGCTAACGAGAGAGGAGGTTGGAAGCTGGGACAGGATACAGGAACACTCTAAACGCCATGTTACAAATTAGATTTCATTGGCAGCAGAGGATCAGTTAAAGCATTTGAGAAAGACATAATATAGTCTCATATTGTAAATATCACCTCAATAAGCATTCACGTCACACTTAGAAACAATGAACAGGGTGAAATGGAATTTGTAAGATTTAATAAAAAGTTATGTATGAGATAAATTGCTATTGTAATTTATTATATATTACATTATATTATATTATAATTATATTATATTATATTATTTATAAACTCTTAAGCCTTCCCTGTGTTCTAGATCAAAGGCAGAAAACAACTTATTCTGCAAAGAAAGGATAAATAGTAAATATTTGAGGCTCTACAGGCCACATGGTCTCGGAAGCAACTGCTCAGTTCTGCTGTGGCATGAAGGCAGCCATAGACAATGCATAAGTAAATGAATTTGACTATATTTCAATAAAACCTTCCTTACAAAAACAGGAGAGATTTGGCCCACTGGCCATGATTAGTTGACTCCTGCTCCTCAATTTTTCACAAGCAAACATTGATGGGGATTGATTTACATGAAGATTCTAATTCAGTAGGTATGACGTGGACCTGTACATTTCTAATAAGCTTCTAGGGGAGTTTGATGTTGTTGGTCCTTGGACCATACTCAGAGTCACATGGGGCGTTATAGCACATTTTTCAATTAAAAATGTTATTTCTACATTTGAACCCTATCATATCTTCTCCTATTCACCCCTAGAATTCCTGCCATATATAGATTAAAGAGGCATTAAGCCTGCTTTCCCAAATGGGCCTAATGTTAAGGGTCACTTGGGATACTTGCTATCTACACAGACTCTTAGCCCTTGGCCCCAGAGCTCCTAATTCATCAAGGAGTCTCTGATGGGACCCCAGAGTCTGAAACAAGAAAGCCCCAGATGAAGGCCAGGAATGGTGGCTCATGTCTGTAACCCTAGCACTATGAAAGGCTGAGATGGGAGGTTGCCTGAGCTCAAGGTTTGAGATCACCCTGAGCAACAGTGAGACCCAGTCTCTACTAAAACCAAAAAAATTATCCGCACATTGAGAGGCTGAGGCATGAGGATCATTTGAGCCCAGGAGTTTGAGGTTGCTGTGAACTAGGCTGACACTACTGTACTCTAGCCTGCTTGAGAAAGAGCAGGAGACTCTGTCTCAAAAAAATAAAAAAAGAAAAGCTCTGATGACTGTTACAATCATGCAAGTTTGGGGAGCACTAGGTTAACTGTCACAGAGCCATCCTCCTTCTCCTGCAGTCACTCCGAGGAGTGGCTAATATTACTGCAACCCTGTTGTGAAAAAGGGCCAGTTCGAGGCATTGGCAACAGAAGAGCATAATGATCCTCTCTCTGGCCTAAATGATCCTTGATCTCAGGCAGAACTTTCCCATAGAGAATTCAAAGGGCCCCACTCTTCAGCACATATTATTTATAGAAAAATAGTCACTCAACCTGCTCCCCCGTGAGTGTTACTTTACTTTCTTCTTTAATTAAAGCCAATCTTGAAAGAATTGGAACTGATATTTACACTCCCCTAAGGAAAATGAGGGTAAACACACCTCATACACTCACCTTAAGAAAAACACTTAACAGATCCAAAAATTACAGGACATCCTGGCTACTTCAGGTAGGAAACTCCATGATCCCTGTCTAGAAAAATAGCTTTCTTTAGAATGCTGCCTTCAGATAAAAAGTAGTTTTTTTGACTAGTTAAAAATTTGAACCAAAAAAAAAAAAAATACACAGGTTTTCTTTAACACAGATCTTTCTACCCAGGATGCCAGAGATATAAAAGAATTGCAGAAAACAAAATAATTTTTTAAAAACCTGAATATTTATAAACCTGAAAATAATTTTTCTGAAGAAAAAAGTTATTAGTTAGGATACTTTCAACAATGTAGGCTCAAGCCAAGCCCAGGAGAAGAGGCATTATTGCTGAGGAGGTTCAGAAGCGCTTATCTTAGAATATTCTAAGTTCCCGAAAGAAAAGGAGATACTGTACTTTTGTTTGTGAGTGTTTATAGTGTCTTTTCAAAGCTTTCTGGTCTCCACATGTCCCCCTAGTAATTTTACATGCTAAAAAGGGCAGCTGAGATGCCCACGTTTGCCCCCAGAAGACTTCTCAAGTGTTCAATTCATGTGCAATTACCCAATGACTCACTTTCATCTACCTAACAACATCCCAACTTTGTAGCACAAACTGTAAGCCCCTGCCCAGCCTCTCCAGCCTCATCTGGCGTTAATCCCTTCCCTCATCATGTGCATTGACTACTCAGTAAGACCAACTTCTTTGAAGTGTCCTGGGCACACCATAACTCATCACTCCTCAGCACTGGCAGGTCTTCTCCCTGCTTTGAAAACCTGCTCCCACATTACTCCTCCTCTCCCTTCTGCCTGGGAAACTCTGATTAATGCTTCAAAAACAGCTCAAGCACAATCTTCCCTGTAACACCATCTCTGCCTTAGGAGCATGGTACTTTGAACCTCATACATGCCTCATCAGTGCATTGTAATATCACGTCACTTCCATTCATTATTTGCTTTACATCTATCTCTAAACAAAATTTTATACTCCTTGAGAAACAGGACAATGCAAGCTCATCTTTCTATTTCTAGTTCTGCTTCCGAAGAGAGTACTTCATACATAACATAGGGTCAACCCATGTCTAAAAATACTGATGGCAGTGCAAAAATGAATGGATCAAAAGGGTGAAGATATTTACACAGAAATAGCTGTCAAAACTGACCCTTGCTAATTAAATGATGAACAGTAAAGCCAGTGGTTCTCAACCTTCCTAACGCTGCGAACCTTTAATATAGTCCAAAGGGGTCACGATCCATAAGTTGAGAACCGCTGAGTTAAGCTATTAGCCTATAGTTCTTAAACTCCCCTACTTAAGAAGAGGGTCTAGTTTCTATACTTTTAATCCATTAAATTTATGTTTGTAGCAAACTACTGGTATCACATGGAAAAGGTTTCTCATACCCTCTGGTCAGACACAGACTTAGTCTTGACCTACCTGTCCTCACCTATTCTATGTACTCCCACTCATCTGCTTCTACTGATATTTCAAACTTATAACGCCATTACATGATCTCCTGTTTACAACCTCATTACATTCTTAGGCTACTCTTCTTGACTACAACTTGAACTTCTCCTCTGAATTCATGGTGCCCTATGAGTAGGTAACGCTTAGAAGACTGCCCTGAGAACTTCTTTGGTTAGAGCTCAGCCTTGCTGATGGGATACAAAGATAGCAGTGCCCTTGACTCACTAGTTAAGGGAAACTGACCCATATTGCAAATATTAGAAAAAAGGGAGGAAGTGGGCTAAAAAACAATCTATAACCATGTTGACTGGCATATGTTGTCCCATTTTTAGAGCCATTTGCCACTTGTCTCAAAAATGACTTTACTTAGTATTCAGGTTTTTGAGGGAATGAAGCACTGAGATGAGAAAAGAGAATTATCTTTGAAGAGTTCAGAGACAGGGATGAATGAAACAGTGAAAGAAAACCAACTTTGTATAATTACCTACAGTGATGTACTTAGAATGGATTAGGTTTATACCTGATGGTGAATCTATCTAGAATTTCTGGTCAAAGTCTTATTGCAGAGGTGGTGGAAGGAAAGTGATTAAAAATAAACTACAGGAGTAAGAAGACAGAAATAGGAGACCACAATACTGAGAACATGTCTTTATTTATGTCGATATCTCATATGTCTTAGGAAAAGACGAAGGCTTGTTTAATGTCTACTATTCTGGAAAGTGTCTCTGTATAGTTTATAGGCTAAGGATAATGTCTGATTCTTCAATGGCCATAACTGTTAGATTGTTACTGATGAGCCCCAATAGGAATTTACATTTTTTTGCCTTAAAGTCAATTCCCTCCATTTTGCTAAGGAATTCTCTCTTCAATACTTTCATTGGCAACTCCATTCATTCCAACTATTCAGTCCAGAAACTTTCGAGACATCCTTAATTCCTCTCTTTTACTCTGTATCCAATCTAAGGGCCAGTTCTGTGAGTCCCTCACCTCCACTGCTACTACCAAAGTCCATGCTGCCCGAATTACTACCCAAACCTCTTAAATGATGCTCCCAATTCTGTCTGCTTCTATAGAGTTTGTTTCAAAAAGGAGGAGCCAGTGAGATCTTTCAAAAATATCTCTCAAACCCACGTACCTCCTGTGCTCAAATTCCTACACTGTCTGCCCATGTCACTCAGAGAAAAGGCCACCATCCTTCTGATAGCCTCTGAGGTCCTGCATGACCTGGCATCCTCCTTCCTCTTGTATCACTCACACACCCTCCCCAAGCTTACTGCGTGTCAACTTCACTGCCCTGCATGCTGATCCTTGAACCTGCCAAGCACATTCTTCCTCTCAGCATTTCTTCTTGTCTAGATTGCTCTTCCTCAAGATATCTGCATGACTTCCTCCCTCACGTTTCTGACATCACCCAAATACTACCTCTTCATAGATGCCAAGGAAAGAAGTTATGGGGAAGGAGAAAAAGCTAACCTGATGGACATTATAAACCTGATCAATGTTGTGGGCAGCCAGAGCTCAGTGTAGCTGTCTCCCTCCAGGGATCATGTAGAATATTCCCCAGAAATGTCCATCCAGATGCAAAATGGGAGTATTCATCCACTAACACACCCCTCCAGTTGGTCTAGGGTTTGCCCAAGGCCTGTTATTCCTGCTTGAGCAAGTAAGCATGTGCATGGACCAGGATGGCCATGGGGGCTAACCCCCAGTGGGACAGAGACTGGATATACAAAGTACAACTAAATTGAGGTGCTGTTAGATGATGCCTATGTGAGTCTCACTGCTGCAGAAAGGGATCAAATGAGAAAGAGGGCTGAGAAAATATGAGGCAAGAGTTGTCTATACTTCCCAACCATTTTATCCAAAATAGCACTCCATTTGTAACCCATCACTCCCTACACTCCCCACCCCATTATTACCACCTCATGTTTTCACTTGTTTTTAGGCTTAAAGTTTCCCCCTACTAGATTGCAAGCAGGATGATGTCACAAATCAGGGACTTAATGTATTTTGTTCACTAAAATGTTTCTAGAATAACATCTGATGTAGGGTAACACATATTTGTGGAAAGAATGGTAAAGTATCCATAAACCAATGTGTTAGAGTGACTGAGGGTGTGTGTGTGTTCAGAGAGAGAAAGAATATCTAAATATCAAGCTGTCCTTATATAGTCAAGATATGTTGATGCTTTTTTCCCATTGACTTATCTGTCCATCCGTTCTTTCCTAGCCATACAGGATGCTACATTTTTCATGAGTAAATTTAAATTAGGCTTAAGTTGATAGAGAGCCCACTGATGCACTAGATTGGTGGTTCTCAGATGGTTGCATGCACCCCAAACACCTGATGTGCTTAAGAAAACAGAGTGCTGGGTCCCACCACAAATGTGTCAAGAACTTGAGAATGTACATTTCTAACAAGTGACACTGATGCTGCTAACATAGGGGCCACAATTTGGGAAATACTATCATTACATTAGACCATTCTTATAGCCCCCTGCAGTGGACATCTTGCCCATTACACAACCTGGCCCAGGTTTGGAGAGGCCCAAGGGAAGGAGCAGGTTTCTTTCGTTCAAGCTGCTACACAGTTCAGTACAACCCTGCTGGTTGGAGACAATACAAAGTATTCTACATGGGATTTACTTACTACATTCGGCTAATCCTGATGACGAGTTCAGGCCTGTTTAAGAGCTCTCTTTACAGTAAGTACTAGGGCCACATTTTTTAAATAAACCATGTCTTTCTTTAATTGTCATGTCTAAGTGGAAGCAGAAAAACAGGATATGAAGACCAGAGTAACAAGAGTGCAAATCTCAGAAAACATAAGGAAAACGAGAAAGGCCAATCCCAATTTTGGGGCAGGACTTTTGTGTACTTGACACTTTGGAGGAATCTAACTGATTTACTTTAAAGAGAGGGAAAAATCTAAAGACAATTTCTGAGCTCTCCACTCTACAGGAAAAGGTAGTTGACTATCGGCAGTGGCCAGCTGCTCCTACTGCTTTCAATGCCATAGTTTTTAATCAAAACCAGCTGCCAGCTGCACTGATTTCAATGGGTGGTTTGGGGACCAAATCAAATGTGAGAGACAGAGGGACAGTGTGCCAACAGTGGGTCTCCACCATTGCTTTCTTGGGAGGTGGTAGAGATACGGGACACTACTCCATAAATCTAAACACCCCACAGCCTGCCACATCTTCCCACCCATTCCACCGCCTTAAATAAATTCGGCCGTATTTTAACATAGGGTATTTCTGCCTTAGGTTCACTGGCATGAGTATTTTCCAACAACAAATGCTGTTTCTGATTCCATGAATAGAAATTCCCTTACGGCACAAGATTAACAAAGCTAATTATTAAGGAATATAAAATTGATATACTAGCTGACTTAGCCCAGGAGCCCATCTACCAGAGTGTTGAATCTTTTCTAGCAGTTTTTATTTCTATTGGTTACAACAAACTGAGAAATTTTGAAAGAAAAGGTTTGGAAGATGCTTTTGGAATTAGAATAATCTTTGAAGAAAATTCTGATGAAATGGCGCAACATTTGCACAGAAAGGGTTTGAAATGGTAATTCTTTACTAAACCTTTTAAGTAGAAAGACACTTGTAGTATAAGATACATAGAAATATAGACACTACAGATATAGAAACAATTACTGTGAAGATATACACACTGTATAGATAAAGACGCCTATGGTATAAAGATTAAATTCTCAGGCAATGACCTTTGGGCAAATCTCAAACCTTTACAAATAGCCCTTGTAAGTCTCATCAGAAATCTCTGTCAATTCTTGAAAGGATATCTCATTCTCAGAATTTTATAAATGCATATTATTATCCCTTTAAATAAGTGCAAAAAGCAAATAAGATAGTGTAATGATCCTTTTAGAGTAATATCTATAATTCTCTGCTTGGCTTTCTCACATGGCAAATTCTTAGAAACTCTAACCTAAAGTTCTACAAGACTCGGAAAGATAAATGCATTCCTATTTACATTTACCATCAAAATATTCTTATTTATTTATTTATCTAAGACAGATTCTCACTTTGGTGCCCTTGAGAGAGTGGTTTGGCATCAGAGCTCGTAGTAACCTTAAACTCTTGGGCTCAAATGATCCTCTTGCCCCCAACCTGAATAACGAGGACTACAGGTGCCTACCACAACCCTGGGCTGTTTTTAGAAACAGGGTCTTGCTTTTGCTCAGGCTAATCTCAAAGTCCTGAGTTCAAACAATCCTCTCACCCTTAACTCTCAGTGCTAGGATTACAGGCGTGAGCCTCAACGCCCAGCCCCAAATATTCTCTTGAGAAGTTTCTTTATACTACTTACTATAACAGTCTTTTATTTCATGTGATTACAGACTCATCTTAATAAAATTTGTTAATATGAGAACTGTCTCATTCTTGTATTTCCCCTCATTCCCACACCTGAAACCACACTGTTCGCGTTGTTCCAAGCAGAGAATGGTAAAACACAAACTTCCTCAGCTGAGCCCTGGGAAATGACTGTCTTCAGCATAAAGTACATTTTTAAAATTGGTGACATTTTGTAAAATCTGAGCATAGGCTTGGCTCAGCAAGGTGGCATGCCCTCAGGTACTGCCAGAATCACACCATGTGGAAGTGTCTTCAGCCCGCCCACCGAGGTAATACAGGGTAATAGATGCATTCCCCACGGGGTTTAGAATCCTGTTAGGCTATGCAGAAAATAAAAATACGGAACACTAATACAGCTCTCTAGTTAAATACACACACACAAGATCTTTTTCAATATTAAGCAAAATGCACGGACATTTAGTTTACTTCACTGTAAACCCCTACATCTCAGAAGCATTAGCACCGAAGTGCTGTCTAAGGGCCTATTCAAAACAGCTCCGGAAAATGCTTCTTGTACAAAAAAGCAACTCTCAAAGCAAGACAGCAGAGCTCTACCATTTCATTGCTGTTGGTTTTGTGCTCAATTTGGCAATAAATAAGAAGCAAATTGCAAATTGAATCCTTGTACTAAGACTTGATTTTTTTGTTTCTATATGCGTAAAGAACCTAAGGTAGTTGGCAACAAATAAAATTTCAAGTTAAGTATGTGTGAGAGAGACAGAGTAAGAGAGAGAGAGAAAGGGAGAGATTTACTCAGCTGTGCAATGGTTGGTGGCTTTTCATTGCCCATTAAGGATGCTGGCAATGCTGTTTCACTACCCACCTTATAAAGTCCTGAGTCGCCACGTTGCATCGCACTGCACAGCCTGATCGCCTATATCCATTTGCACAACAGTGTGTGCCTGGGCCAGATGGCTTCCCGGCTTCCTTCTGTATCCCCAGTGTGGGCAGGACTCTTTGCTGCATCTGAACCTCAACTTAATATAAAGCAGTGGTCCCCAATCTTTTTGTACCAGGGACCAGTTTCATGGAAGACAATGTCTCCTCAGAAGCGGGGAGGGATGAGCATTAGCTGCTCACAGGGAGCTGCAGCCTGGATCCCTCACATGCGAGGTTCACAGTGAGGTTTTCACTCCCAGGAGACTCTAATGCCGCTGCTTACCTGACAGAAGGTGGAGCTCAGGGGTGGTGTGTGCGATGGGGAGCACCTGTAAATAGGGATGGCACTTCCCTGCTCACCTGTGGCTCACTTCCGGCTGTGCTGCCTGGTGCTATCAGGCCTCAGACCAGCTCTGACCGGGGACTGCAGACATAAAGGACTCTGGAGAATTGGGTCAAGTGAATAATCAGGGAAAACATTCAGAAGTAACTTTTGTCTTCATGCCTCGGCATCTTCATGGAGCTGAACAAAATTTTAAGAACCTTAGAAACGTTCCTTTCTTGGGGGTTCCCCTATATACTTGGAAAATTTCCAGGCTAAAAAGTTTAGAAGCAGAAAGCAGATGGAAGTATGTTCGGAGGTTTACTAAACAAACACTCTGGACTGAAAGGACACACTCAACTTGGTTTTCATTTCATAACATATATTTGGCCTTCATGAGTCAATGGGGGCAGATAAAGGAAAGAAAGTCATGGGAACTGTGGCTTGGATTTCAGGTTCATGTTTCTGGAGATAACAAAGGGTAATTTTTCTACATCCTGAGTTTCTCATCTACAATAAGAGAAGTTGACTGGAAACCTCCACGTTTCCTTCTAGATAACAGATTGGACAATTACAACTCAAATAACCTTATGGTTCCACTGCCACCATATTCATTACAAAATTTTACAAACAGGTGGCAACATGGAGAGAGTATTTTGTAAATATTTTTATAGAATCTTGGCATGAATATTTTGTAAATAAAGGTACATTTAGCTACAAGTCCCCATTTTCCCTATGCATGGGCAACTTTTGGGACACCCTGTAGAAATGAGCAAGATGAGTGAGATTCATGGGCCTCCTTTGTTCCTTATCCTGATCAACTATAGGCTTATTGTGATTTAAATAGTTCTCCACTTAGATGAAAGTTAGTGGGAGAATAAATATTATTTTAAGCAGTACAGTCACTGTACATTCAAATGTGCACATATAGAGTGTATTTATTAAGTGAATAAATATTAAATGTCTACTGTGTTCAAGGTATAGCTGAATCTATTAAAATGTTACAAGATTTTTCTTCACCTTCTACAAATGCCAAGAACTAATGGATTCAGGGAGAAAAAAGAATATCTTTTAATATCATTTAATCAGCCAGCCATGGGTCTATCTCAGACAAAGACTTTCTTGACAAACTACCCTTTTAGTATTCTCTTGATACACATAAAGTGGGCTTTTCCTACAGAGTGTCCCTAACTCTCCTGGGCCCCTGGCGTGACTGGTAGGTGAAGGAGCTCACACTGATGTTCAGAGCATGAACATACGATGTTGCAGACTCTGCTGGTACACAGACACACCACAAAAACGGCAGCTCTCACCCTGAACGTGTTTACCTCATTGGCATGTTGCAGAACATGTTCTGCTTCTCCACATTTTAATTCCGAGCTGCGATTAAAGCACGTGCTTTCTCCTTGGCAGCAGCACGGCCCAGATGTGCGGCCCCTGGAAGGAATCGCGCCAACAGTGTCGTCTAGCTATCACGGGCCCCTGTCTCGTTTCCCCAGCAGTTCCCAAGATAGCGAGCGATGCTGTGAGTCACGCTAGCTTCATTGAGTTTCACACCATTCTCTTGTAAATGTGAGGAGCTCGTTTGCTTCTTAGGTCTCCAAACTGAGAGGGAACAAATCATAGGTACCACGAATTTTCACTTTTCAATAACTGAGAAAAGGAAAAAGGTTTTCCATATTTTCACATGTGGTAGTAGGTTCCAGTAGTGTACCGAGGGCTATGCTGAGCACCTCTAGATAGATACGTGAACTGCTCTGGACTGGAGCTGAATTCTTAATTATTCTGCTGTCTGCTGAAATAACACATGTTTGAGGGGAAAAACCCTACCATGTGCTCCTTTTAGACAAAGAGCTATTATTTGTGGTTTGGGCCTTGGAGTCTCTTGAGCTTCTGTGGTTCTAGGCAGAAATAGTAATTCAATCGGTTCGACTATACACAAAATAGGAACTGATTCTGGCAAATTTCTCCATTTCAAATATATTCAACCCCTATTTGAAACAATTTTGCCCAATTTTCATGGAGGCTGCATTCTGATGGCTTGTAGTACTTAGACAGAAAGACAAAGTACTGCTTTTCTAGTCGTTTTGGTATTAAAGGAAGCAATTCCCATCCAGTCTTACCAAATTGATCCTCCTACATCGTCATGGTTACTATAGCTACCGGGCCATTTACTCCAAAAGTCTTTGGAAATTTTTTTGAAACAAGAAAATAAAAGAAAGGCAAAAGAAGGATGTTTGAACACATTGGTTTGGTAACTGAATATCATTTCCTTCAAGGTACACTGGTATTATTCCTATGCTCCCAGGAACAGTGTGTCTTATGCTTTCTAAGGCTGTACTGAGGGCAAAGTTACTGCCCCCAAACAGTGTGACATTACTAAATGGTGTCTATCTCTATTCTATTAAATCTGTCATCTCTGAAGCACATGCTGGTATTTTCTCAACACTGAAGACATATCTGGCCTGGTAGGTAGAGTCAACAGTGAACAGGAACAGCTCAGCAATCCTATTTCTGTGTTCAGTCTCACATGTGATTTGGATAAGACCCTGACTGTCCAAACAGTCCTAACAATGGAAACACCACAGAAGTGATTGGGAGCTTTACATTTTCCTTTTTTCTTTTTCTTTTTTTTTTTTTTTTGAGACAGAGCCTCAAGCTGTCACCCTGGATAGAGTGCTGTGGCATCACAGCTCACAGCAACCTCCAACTCCTAGGCTCAAGCGAGTCTCCTGCCTCTGCCTCCCAAGTAGCTGGGACTACAGGCACCCGCCACAACACCCAGCCATTTTTGGTTGCAGCCATCATTGTTGTTTGGCGGGCCCAGGCTGGATTCAAACCCGCCAGCTCAGGTATACGTGTCTGGCGCCTTAGCCCGTTGAGCCACAGGCGCCGAGCCACATTTTCCTTTTTTCTCTATCAATAGCTGGCTCTGAGGTCTCAAGCAAGGTACTTAATTTCTCTGGGTCTCATTCATTATTCTCATCTGTTCGATAGATTCGTAGTTTCCCAGTTACTTCAGCACTAGAATTCCTTTACTAAACAGAAACTGCTACATATAAAGCAGATGAAAGTAATTAGATATTAGTGTTTTTATAAAAGTTCAAATTTATAATATGTTAACTGGCCATGGTTATGGTCAGCAATCTCCATGACCGTATAGATGAGACAGTCTCACTCTAGGTGTAAAGGAAACATCAAAGGATGCTGGACCACTGACGAGTTTATGCCACTGCCTTGCCAGCCCTAAATGTCCAAGCTCTGGGTTTTTTATGAGAGAATGAAACTGTTAGTGTTTTCAGCCAAAGTTATTTAGATTTTCTCTCTACGCAGCTGGATCTAATCCTAACTAAACAAGTTGTGACCCCCTCCCAAAGTAAAAAGCTGATCATTGTTACTATTTTGGGTAAAATGAGCCAAGAAAAGAGTCCTGCATTGTAAGTCCTGGGACAACAGGGATTAGATGATTTTCTGTGGGCAACCTTTATGCTCCTCACGCTTTCATCTTATCAAAAAAAGTCTTTGGTGATTAAGTCTTTCTGCATCACCAAAAGTCTTACATCTTCACAACAGTAAAAAGCCAAACAAATATTCACTAGTTCAGGGCTTAGAGAAGAAAGGGAAGAAGTAGAATTGGGAAAAATGATGGAAGAAGGTCAATTTTCACAAAGGAAATAAATCACCTATTATCTGAGTTGGAGATTTTCAAGGTCATACCTGATACCCAATGCCTAATCCCCTGTAGAAGTTTTACTCTACCCTTGCATAGTGTGAGAAAGGCAAAGATATATTTTACTCATCCATTTTATCCATGTTCAGCATGCTGTATAGACTATTGGGGTAAAGTAGCATAGAAACTAGCAAATGTCAATACTTTGTATCCCCCCAAATGTGCTACTAAGTCTCTCCCTGAACGTCTTCAATGATGGGCCTTCATTAGCTTCTGCCTCCAGAATGTTCCCTCCGCCCGCAGGTAGTACTGAGTGACTTCTCTGTCGAAAGTAGCACCTTGCAACTCTACCCCCGTTTCTTTGCAGCACTCAGCACCTCCTAACATATTGCATATTTTTGTTCCTCTCTTTATTGTCTCCGTACTCCTCACCCACAAGAGACAGTACTGCAAGAGGAAAAACTCTATTCTACCTACTGCTTTATTTCCAGTGCCTGGAAAAGTACCTGGCACATAATAGATGTTCAATAAATATTTACTGCATAGATTAATTAAAGAATATTCTTTTGGCTGTTAAGCCCAAATACACCAGGACTATTTAAGTCTATTTCCCTTCAACATATAGCTGGATTCACTGAATGTTGTATTTCACTTTATATTAGTGAAAGAAAGCTATTTACATCTCATGCTACTATCCTGACAGTGAAATGAGACATTAAATGGCAACCTTTCTCGATTAATCCTTGATAAGTGTGCTGAAATCACATCAAAGATCTTGAATGCCTTTTCCATATGACAGCTCATCAATTACTGGGAGACAGTTATCATATCTAACCCGAATGCATTTTCCCTAACGTTCTTTATTCAAACTAAAAGTATGCAATCCTTGAAACCATTTCTCATATGGCTTACCATGTCTGCTCATCATTCTTGTTACTCCCTTTCAGTTGTACTTTAATTTGTCAAAATTCATTTTAAAATGCAGTGCTCAATCTTGAATGTAATGCTCCAGGTGAATTTTTCGTAACATAGTATAGAAAAAGACTCTCAACTCCCTTTTATAGACACCACGATTCTATTAATACCTCCTAAGAGTCATTAACTACTTCTATGCTTAGGTCATATTTTCCTTCTTATATCCAAAATATTATGAAATATTGAATGTGAATATACAAAGTGACTATTTAACAGTTGGCTGAGTCCAATCTTTACCAGCTATGCCAGGAGGAAGCAGTCTGACCCCTGAAGGGCAGAGAAAAGCAAGCCTGGGGAAAGCAGGAAATAACTAGCCAGCCCAGAAAGGTCTCCTGGTGGGAAGGAGGAAACTTCGTCTGCTATACACAGTGTAATCACATGCAAATTATTATGTCTTCTAAAAACACATCTTCCAATAAGTGACTAGGCTGCTTGTTCAATACTGGCAATTGTTTAAGGCTGTCTCTACAAGACACCAAAACATCTGGAAGAACAGGGGTAAATTTCACCCAGATGTTTGATGAATGATAGGGTTGATATTACAGCTAGTTGCAGCTGCCATAGTAACTTCTTGGCATTTTGAACCACACTGAACCTCAATTGAACTTCTGATGTTTCTCCAACATGCCAGCTTGATACACATACATATGTGTGCACCTGTAGACACACACACACAAGGAGAGAGAGGTAGAGAGAAATCATGAAGAACTTCCATAGCTTTTCTAAGAGAAGAAAAAAGATTTAGACTTTCATCTTCAGAGTATACCTCAATGAAATGCATCAGTTTGAGATTACTGTTTATACTTGAAAGTTGCAACAGAATTTGGATCTTCATTTTTCAGTGTCTTTGAATGTCCAGACCTTTTCTTATAGCAGAAACATCTTGGTTCCCATGATGACAGATATCAAAAGCCTATTTCTAGTACTTTCCAGCTTTTATGTCATGAATTATCTCATCTGCGGCCGCTGAATAGCTAAGGTTCCCTGATGTTGCCTGATCTGGGAGTCTATGATACCATGATAACAGAATCACAATCTAACAGTACTGTGGTTAGTGCCCTTCCCACAAATCTGGCATCTGGAGACAGTTCATACGATGAAATGTTAAATTCAATATTAAAATTATGTTCTTCCATGACATTCTCATTAGTTGAAGGACCAGGAAAAAAAGAGAGACTACAGAGAATGATATATAGGTCTGTTTCCATAAATATACTTTTCTGCCAAAAATTATATATATTCCCTTTACTTTATACTCTGAGTTATAGTCAGTTTTCCAAGGGAACGAGACATATCATAGTGGCTAACTCCATAGGAAAGTCCGTGCAGGCTTTTCTGTGTGTGCCATGAAAAATCCTACTGTGATAATTAGGGAAATTTCTAATGCCACCAAGGACTAGGTAAGTAAAATGAACATATTGCTTTGAGTTAAAATGTAGAAATTTATAGCACCACCTATTGGTTTCAAAATAAATATTGATTTTTTTTTCTACTTTTACAGATTATAAAGACTACTTTAAAAGGATACTATTATTTTGAGTCATACGAAGACTTATGTTTTTGCTTCCTAGTGATGCTATGGAAAATTTTTAAACAAAACTCATATTCAGGAGATGTGCCAACAGTTTTTAAAACTAATATAAATGAAATCTGTTGTATGCCAGGGAAATAAAATAGAATTGGGATTTTTATTCACACATTCTTTGTGCCGAGTTATATTAAGTTTTTTAAATCATCTTCTAAGTGTTAATTTTAAACCGATGAAGTGTGTTAGGCTGCATTTTCTCTATTGTTTAACTGGAAAAAGAGATAATGGCTTTTAATTTCTCCCTTCAGGTCTTTCTCCCCTAAAATCTGGAGAAGATGCTGAAAATCTCCCAGCAGGAGAAATTTTCAGAGCACTGGCTGCTCCAGACTCTAGTTGGTGTAGTCTTTAGCTTTTGTTCAGCCCAGACTCTGTAGTCTGGGTTTTACTTTCCGTTTAGTCCAGCTCCATTCACAATGAAGGATCCTTCCCAGGAATGCAGCGTGTATCGGTCTGCATCTTTTTCCAGAAAGCATGACCCTTCCTAGGGAACAGGCAAGGAAAAAAGCCATTCTTTCCCTTTCCCACACATTAGGAAGCATATGAACAATACTTTATGGAAACTCCCTTCCCCACCCTTGGGAGACTTTGAGTTTATGAAAGGATCACTTTAAATCTTTAATACAGCTTATAAACACATTTGCCTCTCTGACCCTAATTCTTTTACATGGATTATTTTTAAAATCAAGTTTCCCGTTTTTAAGACTTGAAGCGAAGTAAAGGCCTGGAGGCCAACACACATGACATCCTGGCCCCGAGAGCGGCAGTGGGCAAATGGTCTGGAACTCGAGGCTTTGCACAGAGCCCCTCAGAACAGAGTGGAAGGAAAAGCTATTTCTTTGAGACTTCCCATGAACACAGGTTTTAAACGGCTTCTTTTTCTTTAACTAAACAGTCAGGTCTCCAAAATTTCAACAGGCATTAAAATCTGAAAGATGCCTAAAAGTGAAGGCAAAGAAGAAACAAAACAACACAAACATCATGCTGGACTCTAGGACGAGGGCATCACAGGAAGTTAGAGACCAGCTTTTGTAAGGACAAGCATTGTCAAGTTGAATGGGATAAAATTATAGTATTATAAGTCAAAAAGTGTCAAACTGTCAAGTTCACATGATTCAATCTAACACTAAATGAAGAGAAAAATAATTCAACCATGTTTAGAAACAAAAATGAAAGAGAGGAAAAGAACCAGTAATACTTCATATAACCCAGATACTAGTAATTAGTACTTTAGGCTTTTTAAATCTAAACTGTCAAAGCGTTTTATCTCAGCTCCTTCCAAGACTGACCTGGTGCTAATTTCTAATCAATAGCATGTGCTACTATTTTCATTCAAATTCATCACTTCTCACCCAGTTTCTGACTGGTAGTTTAAAAATGTCCGTATTTGGAACTCTTTGTCTTTAATGTAATTCAAGATAGGATGCATGATCTTATTTGGGGACTTTTAAAAATTCTTATTTTGTCTTGTTTTTTAGATTTTAAGAAGGTTGGTTACATCCACGGCCTGATGTAACCAACTCATTTCATACTCTCCCATATTCTAAGCAGGCTTCACACTAAGCAGCCTCCACATCCTCCCCACGGGGCTTACTCACAGAACAAGCCATAATAACAAGCTTCCATGCCCTGGCTGGCTTTTTGGCTCCATAGGACAGTTCTGTTGCCAAATCTTGCTTCTCGGGCATCATGGGTTTATCCTTACATGCACCTTTGTGACGTGCTGTATTTTGTCTCTTCCAAGCTCAGGACCATTTTCTAAGTCCTCCGGTTGCTGTTTGGGGAGCAAAATGTCTACATCTGGAAGGAAAGAAACTCCTAAAATATTTTTGCCTTTTCCTCTGAAAAGTATCATACTGTTGTGCATATAGAGAGAAGCGTGTTAGTAATAAGAGAAGGAAATGATGGGGTCAGCTGGGGCTGTTAGAGACGGTCCAGATGAAATTTAAAGAGGTAACTACAGTGATGGTTTTTGAGAGAACTTGAGGATATTGCTTTCGAAACCTACAGCCCATAATCTGGACTCTGCTAAAACATACCAGAAAGCTTAGCTCAGACCTGCAAGGTTCACATATTCCAAGCATAAAACAAGAAAATGTGGAAGTTTTGTTCTTTCTTTCTCTTTAATAAAGTACATTAACAACCTATTTGGGGGAACACAAATCTTTGTATGGAGTAAGAACCAGTACTTTAAAAATGAGCACTGTGTCTAAGGATGGTATTTATTTTTGTATACATAAATATACACACGTAATGATTATTAATGTTTACATACAGATAACACGTATGGTAATAATTGTCTCAAAAAGTGGCTTAGATCTAAAAACAATTGGGAGACAAAGAAAGGAAAACTGAGAAAGGTCCAGTCTATAAAACTATGGCAAACGACAGCATTCCCAACAGTGGGGGGACAGATAGCATAATAATCAACATAAGAATAACGTGGGGGAGAGGAATTAGAGGATTCTTCAGGATTTTTATGTGTGCATGTGAAAGATTTTAGAACTTAAATTCTTTTCAAGTCGACTTTTAGACTTTTATTCATGTTGCGAAAATAGATTGACAGCTTCAAGTGATGGGTGGGTGGGTGTCAGAGTCTTAGCAACTAATGATAACTGCAACTAGGTGGGTGTTTGCTGGATGGAGGGAGAAATAGACAGAAAACCTTCCCTCCTAAACAGATATACCCACCACGGACAAGCCACTGCCCACTCCAGAGCTGTGTTTTGTTATGTCTCTGCAGGATTGGGGTTGATTTTTATCCGCATATAATGCATGCCATGGAATATTTACATGTTTGGGTACATCAACGAAGATAAAAACTAAACAAGAAGACACACACAACACACATACACACACACAAAATGGGATTGTGCGCCTTTGTTTTGCATTTTCTGTAACCCAGATTGCGGTAATTATCTCCCTGGCTTTACAAGCCTTTTCTTTCATTCTAAAGGCAGTTTTTGGAATCGCATTACACTTAACTGAGTTTAACAAATAAGAGTAGTCTGGCAAAATGGCACCATGTGCTTCCCACAAATATTTGCGGTATAGGCAAGCTCTCAATGTTTTTATTATGCCCAAGGTTCTTTGGTTTTAGAGCAAGTGGAATAATGTAAAGAAGGAAGAGAAGCAGGGTTTGGAGACTGGGTGTGTCTTGGATGCACTTTGCAGAGCCTTCTGTGCCAGAGAGCGAAGGAGGGAATAGATACATTTTAAAAATAACTGGGGGAATAAAAAGAGCAGAAAAGGTTTGGAGGCAGTTAGCAGAGCACAGTTTACCCTGGCGTGAGCTACAGGCTAATGATAGCATTAATGCCATTTGGCGCAGGAGCCCGGAGAGGCGGACAATGCGCGCTCTGTAGGCTCTGCGCTTCACACGTTTGCTGGGCTCTGTAGTCAGGGCACAGAATTGTAGAACAGGGGCAAAGGAAAGAAGGCGGTGGAGGAGAGGGTCCGCGCTCAGGCTCCCCGTAATAGAAACACACATACACTGCACTACAGATGTTCCTCATTGGCAAAAGCTGGGGCGGAACCACGCTGTGCGCTTCATAATATTTTAATGAGCTTTTTCTCCAAATAGCAACGAAAATGAACAACAAGAAGCTCTTCGGGAGGGAAAGTTGGTGTTGTTTTTGTCCCTGGGAAAAAAATTTCTCATAATAGGTTATATTAGAATGACAGAAGAAACGCTGGTCTGGGTTTAATAAAATTGAATTGAATCTAAAATATGGTTTCTTGAAGCTAGGGTTTTTTTTTTTTGTTTTTTTTTTTTCATCCCCTTCAACTCTTAACAGTTCATTCAGACTACAGGAATAACAAAACCCAGGGGTTACAGCCTCATTCTGGTTGATTGTTTTTTCTCCTTCCTCCTTTCTCTCTCTTTCTCTTTTTAGGGGAAAAAAAAGCCTTAAGTGAAATTGTTGCAACAACGCTGTTAATATATTGTGCCGATTAAAGTCTTGAAATATATAACAAACCACTTATTATGTGTTGTAAATGTTGTGCTGACTTAAGTATCGTTCCGCATAGATTCCATCTCTTTGGGGAACGGTTGACTGGATCCTCGATGGAAGTTGTCAGTGCGTCTGTGTATGTGTGGGTTTCCTATCGTTTGATTTTATTTGCTATTGGGTTAATCCCAAATAAAGAATACAGATTCAAAATTTGATATCTGTAATAATGCAGCAAGCAATGGGAGCATTATTACTCCCACAAAGAAAATAATTAGTTTTGACCATGTGCAATGCTTCACTAAAAAAAAAAAACCAAAACAACAACAACAACAAACTCTGGAACCAAATTAGAGTATGCATCTTGTTTGAAATACAACACTTTAGATGGGTTCTTCCACAAACTGTTGTTTTTTTTTTTTATTTTAATTTTAGGGTAGGCTGAAAGAGAGTTTAGGATGTGGATATAGAGTAAGAAAATAGAATAATGATAATAAAGAGGTAACAATCTCTTCTGGGGGAAGAAAATAAAATTCCCACATATAAGATATCATATATTCAGATATGGACCATAGATATTACCTCTTTAATCTGTGCATGAGAAATCATTTATTATTATTTAGAATTTTCATCTCTCATGTAAAAATCCTATCATTTCCTAAATTTAATATTTTTATTACTGAGAGAATATTCCCTCCCCTTCTCTCCTTTCTAGAAGCCTCATTGGGGCATATATGTAGATGAAAAGTAGAGGTACATTCTCAGATCAGCAGGCTCAGATAACACAAATTTGTTTTTCTCTTTTGCATTTTAATATAAGAAAGTAAAAATTAAAAAGTAGACTTCACAGATACATTTATACAAAATAACTTTTAGAAAAGTTCTTGAAATATCATTTAAAGACAGCGTAATTACCAGCCTCTTTTATATCTGTCCTTCTTTAAAATGTAAAATTATGTTAAAAGGGAAGACTGGTGGCCACTATGAAACTTGTCATGCCCTCAAAATGAGAGTTAAAATGAAATTGAATTATGATGAGTACAGCTTTAGTGTCAGGTTTATTTTAACTTACAATTTTTTTATAAGTGGATATTTGATGAATGACAGTTTTGTTAACTTAATTGGCCAGAATATGTTCATAATATGAATATTGTTCACTGTCATCCCAGATAAATACCCTGAAAGTGGTAGATCTTAACCTACATACAAAAACAAATTAATTTTTTAAAAATTTTCTGTACACATAGAAATTATATGAAAGGGACACAATAAATGCATTTGTAGTTTTTGATGATTTTTTGTTTCTAATCAATAATCTAAAGATTTAGACATTTTTAAAAGTAAAATAAAGCAGATTAATAGAAATAAATTAAACTACCTGTGGGAGAATCAAATAAGGCCTGTAGCAGAGAAGCTTGAGTCTGTTTACCTTGTATCAAATCCTAGCTCTGCCACTTAATAGCTGCAAGACTTTGGGCAAGTTACTTAACCTCGCCATACTTCAGTTTATCCATCTGTATAATGGGAATGATAATAATACCTCTCTTAGTCTTACTGAAAAAACTATATGAATTAATAAATGTAAAGCCCTTCACATCTTTTATGTTTACCTGGATGGAGCTGGAACATAATCTTCTCAGTAAAGTATCTTAAGAATGGAAAAAAAAATATCCAATGTACTCAATACTACTATGAAATCAATGTATAATCACCTTCACACTCATGCAAATGTTAAAATGTAACTGTAGTCCAGAAAGAAGGAGGGAAGGGGGGGAGAAGGAAGAAGAGGGGGGAGGCCGGGAGGAGGAGGGGTATATGGGGGGACCTCACCTAATGTGCATAATGCAATGGTACATTTCAAAACTATTAAGAATAGAGTATAAATGTCTTACCACAGCAATTAAGTAAGTGAGGAGATGGTTATGTTAAGTAGTTTGATGTAAGCTTTCCACATTGCATATCAAATCAGAACACTGTACCTCATAAATGTGTTAATGAACAGAGTTGTGATTTAATAAAGGAAAAAAAATTAAAAAAATTTTAAAAGTGTCTGGCACACAATAAGTATGCAAAAAGTACTTGCCAGCATGGTAATAATTGTTCTGTCATTATTATTTAATAAATCCAGAACCCTATTAATCGATCTCTCCGCTTACGAGTGGAACCAGGAACAGCAAGTCCTGGCTCTCAGGTTCAGCTCCCACACGAATCTCCTGGCTGTAGGATCTTCATCTAGCCTGTTGCTGTCTTCTGTTTTCTTTAGCTATGAAATTGGGGAAAGTTGAGGAGAGATCACTTAGGAGTCTGGTTATCTGTTAGAACACAAAACTTATGAGATAATTCAAAAATTAGCTGAAGACGTTTGATGATACTGCAAAGAAAATCATGATGAGGAGAGAACTGAAGTAAAGCATCAAGGCTGTCACAGGGCCTGCCTCTGACAGAATCTGGCCTCCCACACATAATGCCTCTATGTCCTCTGCCTGGACAAGGTGCTGTGGCCTAAGACACCATGCCCAGGCTGTGTTTGGGGTCTCTAGTCTCAACTCCTCCCTCTCTTAGGAGAACAGCCATTCCTTAGAGTCTGTGGTTCCAAACCTGTACTATGGGACAGCCCACAAATTTGTCTTCAGGCATACAATAGCTTCCTCTCTCTGGTCAAGCAGCTTTTTGGGCTCTCTAGGGTATTTTAATCTCTTCCATAAAATTAAGTTAATATTGTTTTTAAAATAAACCAATAAGCAGAAATGCATGGAGCATTTCTTTTAGAGCTGAGGCTACTCCTTTCTCCAACCTCTGCCCTCAAGGCCAAGACCATTTAGAAGCCAGTGTTTCTCAAACAAAGTCTGCATGGAAAATAAAATACCTGGACACTATAAAGTTTCCCTGGACACTAGTGTTAGGTGGTGCTGGCCTGGCTCCAGTGCTGCCACCTGGTGCCCTGCATTGGCCCACCTCCAGGCTCACACAGAATGGGGCCACATCTCATCTCCCCAGGGAGGAGGCAGCCTGTGGGGCACGTCTGGGATCAGTGTGAGCATCGCACTGTAATCCTGGAGTCAGGAGCCACGGGGAGCCAGAGAAGGAGCTCCAGCAGCTGGGGGGGAGATGTTCATTCTGGCCCCCAGCTTCCCTTTTCCCTCTTTCAGCCTGGGAGGGGGAAGGGTGTAATGTGCCTCCTGGGCCCCAGATTCCTTCCCTGACAGGTAGGGCAGGAGCTGGGCCTGGGTGGAGCCATACCCCACAGCCCCCAGCTTCTTTCCTTGAAAGCTCAGAAAACTAAGAGCTGTGGCTAGGGGTGGAGGGTAGGAACCAAGCTAGGGTCTGTTCCCCAGTTGGAACAGATAGTTAAGAGCCCCTAGTGGCCTTGCACTAGCCTGGGCCCATTGGGCCTTTTATCACATAATTAAACTTGTAAATTTCCATACCCTGGGTTCTTCAGGTGGGTTTGTTGGAAAGACCCATGCTTTTTAAATTGGTTATGTGACCCCAACCCATCAGTTACCCCAAAGGCAGGAGGCAATAATTAATCCTTCCAGAGTGAGGCAGGACAAACTGGGAGCTTGATTACCCTATAAAGAGGGCCTGTGTT
Organism: Perodicticus potto; assembly: GCA_963574655.1. Taxonomy (NCBI): domain Eukaryota; kingdom Metazoa; phylum Chordata; class Mammalia; order Primates; family Lorisidae; genus Perodicticus; species Perodicticus potto. The sequence goes on from CAUYRH010077333.1 coordinate 49,971, forward strand.
CAGACTTTGGGTCTCTTCTCCCATCCTGGAGAGGGACCCATCTCTCTTGGAGAAGTATTTTACCTGTAGTTTGTGTGCTTTTGTTCTACAATAAATGTATGTTGATGGCAATGGCTTTGTGCTTGTGATGACTCTCTCATCAGCTAGGCACCCATACTCATTCTTGGCACTGCAAGCCGAGAACCAAGGAACAGCCAATCCACCTCCAGAGGGGCCTAACACTCACATCAATGATTTGTATTGATATGTGTTGAAATATTTAATACTTCTTCTGCCTAATAGTAAACAACACCTAATAGGTCTTGAGAACTTACCCCAGCCAAGCTACCATCTAAGTGCTTTCCACATATGAGGTTATGGGCTCTTCATCAAATGGAGGGCAATTTTATCACATCTCAATAGAAAACAAGATAGACTGATTAAGGTCGCAGATAAGGAAGCTTGTGAGGAATCTAAACTTCCTCAGGAACCCGGAATCCTAGCAGCCACACCATGACCTAATTCCAGCAATAAACACAAAATGCCGATTGTTACAAGCAAAGCCAGAAAAAGCTTCCCAACTAGATATTAGGCTTCATGACTACTAAATGGAACTGCAATATGCATCTACTTGCCACCAGCTAGTTTAATGCTTTGCTATCTAAATTGTGATTTCTCATCTTGTTCTGATTTTAATTTTCCAGTGACCTTAAGAAGTGAGGAAAACCTGGGATTTTTAAAAATTGCATGTTAGCACTTCCTTTTCTTGCCCATAACTCCTACTTTAGATCGTTTCTAGGGAAACTAAACTTCCAATACTTACATACTGCCAAGCTGTAATACTAGAAGGAAAATCCACTAGCTCCTCTAGGAAGACCAAGCCTGGATCCTCTAAATTTGGTAATCAAGAGTAAATCTCCCACAGGGATGAATCTCTGAGACCCTATTAGGCCACCATTGCCTCCTGCTATTTCACTTAATAAAAGCAAGTTTAGCCCCCTCAAATTTGGCCAATGAGTGAGTGATTCCTGCATATAAAGGAAGCCTGCTAGGCCCAAGTGGTAGCTGCCCAACCTAGCCATCCAGACAAAGTTTTGCTTTCTTATCATTGCCAACCTTAATGGAGTGACATTTTATTTTATTAAGCAAGTGCATAACTCCACCCCACAATAAAGAAAAGGGCAGCACAGTGGGATTGATGCTGCAAGTGAGTTTTGAAAGAGTAAGTGGAGTTGAAGCTGAAGATCAACACAATATTTATGACTCTATATTGTCTTCTCCAAGAAAAGTAAAGAGATGTACATGTGTATACCTAAAATATATTTTATATATATTTATTGTACCTTTGGTCTTTGCTGTAAGCAAACAAATGCCAATGCCAATAGTATTAAGAATAATTAACAAGAATTATGGTTCTCTGTTGCTATCAACTACAGCTCGAAATTTAAATGTCTGCAGCATCCACTCTGGAATCACTTAAAGTAAGACACTGGTTACTAAAATCTTGATTGCCATTATAATATTTTAGAATGTCAGCATTCCAGATTATACTAGAAATAATGTGATGTTTGCATGAAGGCTGTATCTTGTAACATCTTAAGATAGCATAACAGCAGTCACATGCAGCCAGGTAGAGGACTTTCAAGGCCAGGGATTTCTATTCACTTCTTTACTTGATGCATGAACTTTAGAAGGTAGGTCAAATGGTATTGAACCTCAGCTCTGCCATTGGAAAGCAGGATGGTTTGGGGGAAATTACTTACATGTTTTGACCCTCAATTTTCTTCTCTTCAAAATGTGAATAATAATTCCTGACTTGCAGAGTTGTAAGGATTAAAGAAAAATGTAAGGATTAAGAAAATTCTTCCCATCAGAAAAGATAGCTCACAGTAGGTTCCCTAAAAATAGTCTAGCTGCTATTTTTATAATTAGTTCTACCTGCCATGGTCTGACTTTCTATATCTGTTGCCAATATCATCTCTATTCCAGTTAAGTTCCTCATGATTAGATTGTAGAGTTCTACTTTGGCTGGGGGTCAATTAATCAATTAGTCAATTTTTTGTGTGGAAAAAAATCACACAAAGAAAATTAATGTGTAAGGAGTAAGAAAGAGACAATCTAGGGAATAAAATTGGGCTACTTCTTATTGCACTCCTGAAACTCATATTCAAGGGCTGGGGGAACTTAACATGATGTTTTGGTTTCAGCATCCAGAGGCATCACATTGCCAAGGAGACATGGTATTCAGAACTCAGCTGTTAGTTGTAGAAGAGGCTGTCTGTCAATGAGTCCCTGGAAAATATCCAAATATGTACAATCCTAATTCCCTTTTAACCAATGTTCATGAAAATAGCCAAATGCCATTGTGAAGATGGTCTTGTTGTTGTTATTGAGTAGATTAACTTCAACACCCTATCCAAAAGCATGCTGCTTCAGCACATCATTGAAAAAAAATCTAGCTAAAAGTTGGAGGAAATCTTGAAAAGTATAGCCCCCCTCAAAAATCTAGTGTTGTGCAATGAACCAGTGTTTCCCATTACCAGGGTGGGAAGTAGTGTGTATGGGTGTGTTCTGAGACTGGCAGCCTCAGAAAAGAGCTGGAGAAAGCTGATACACAGATGGCAAATGTCTGGGCCATCCTTCCTGACACAAGTGTATTTGGGCCTAGCTCTCCCTCCCATGCAATGGCTTCAGCTGGACATGAGCCCGATGTATTACAAATAACAGAGGGAATGGAGAAAGTTGTTTCCCAAGAAGAGTGTGAAGTTTAGAAGATAAAATGAATCCGGAGGAGAAACATTCATGTCTGTGCTATTTGGGAAACTTCACACAACCCTATTCAACTAATAGGAGATTCCCTAAGTGCTCAACAAAGCTTACTTTAAAGGAAATCTTATATGTGTATATACAGTACCACTGGAATGGGCCCCAGGGCAAAGTTTTCACTGTAATTAGAGAATATATTTTGAGTTTGCATGAAGAGGAGTCGGGCTTAATCTGGGTAATTCCAAAACATGTCTTGATAATGTTACAGAGAAGCCAAGTTCAGCTCAATAGAAAGACCTTTTTTGACAATTAAGTTTTTCCCTAACTAGAATAGAATGGAGGAACTCCAGCAAAGGCTGGAGGATATTCGTGCCTTAGAAAGGAGTTGGGCTGGAAGCCTGAGGTTCTATAAAACTGTTTAAAAAAAGAATAGAAAAATTCTCAGTATACTGAAACATTGAAACACAAAATTACATCAATTCTAAAGTAATACACATCACGGACGGCAACTGGCCTTCTCTGGTTATTTTCCTTACCGTTCCACTCCAAAGCCCTGCTTTATCTATATGAGCTTGGCGTCAAGAAGACAGGTTTCTACACTGGAGATGGCCCATGTTCTCAGTGAGTTCAGAAGGATGCTGGTGGGAAGGAAGATCCAGAATCAATGACAGTTCAGCCACAAGTGGCACTCTGGCTTGTTTAGATCTGGTGGGATTCTTCCTAGGGCTCCTGAAGGTTTTTCTGTTGCTTAGCAGACTTCTAGAAAGAGCGGTTTTCTTCAATCTGTAATCATAATTTACTTCTTGTACCATTCCCAAAGAAGATGACTTTAGTTAACATTAGACCAGAATTATGTTTAATATCTTTAACCATAGGAATTGTTGATGGCTTGTGCTTCTAGGTTTTAATGACCCAAATAACCTCCTCCCCATTTTTCCTCCACCTTTGATGATATTTTAACTTTCCTTCCTTAGACTTTTTCATGAATCCTAACTTAGCTGTTCTCCCTCATCTGTGCTTCTGCAGAGATGTGTACAGAACAGCTCTATCTGACCAGGGAATCCAGGACCAAGGGCAGCTACAACATTTGTGTGGACCAGTGAAAAATAAAAATGTGGAGCCCCTTGTTCATAAAATAAGAATTTCAAAATAGTAACAAAGAACATTAAAAAGAAGGTGGGGCCTGGTAGCTATGGGGCCATTGTGATTGCGCAATCACACACCCCTGAAACCAACCCTACTCAGGGCACTGTCATCAGATTCGGTGTTACACAATTTGTGCTTCTGTGGGCTATTAATTTCCGGTAGCCGTTTTTCCCTAGCAGCATCTAGAGTTTCATTCTCTCTCTCCTTCTCTCTGAATCTCTCTCTTCTTGTCTTTCTGAAACCCCCATCTCTGACTTGTATCTTGAGAACAAACATACAAAAACCAGGAGAAAATTTTGATGCATTTATTTACTAGCAGTGCCCTATAGACTGTTGAGAAGTTCCTGGTATTCGAAATCCTTAGATATTATATATGCACCGCTGCCTAGATCTTCTATTGTCAAGCCTGATTCTCCAGCATCAATAATCCTTTGGATTCCTATTGCCTGCAGTTAAGGAGCCATATAAGAGATAAGTATATAGCATTCTCTCACTGGAGTGTCAGTTCCTTGGTCTAATTATAGCCTGCACACATTAAGTAAATACTACATACTAACAAAGTACAAAGTACTTCACACACAGTGTTTCATTTAAATTTTACATGGAGTTTTCAAGGTAGGTAACACTATCCCTATTTTTCAGATGACAAAAATGAAGTTCTGAGAGGTCAAATAATTATCTTAATGTCTCTCATTTACTAATTATGGGACCAAGCTGTACAGACTGAGGTTTTTCTGACTCCCAGGACCACACTTTCTTGCAACATCTATTTTTTAAAATCCTCCTTGTCTGGCACATTGCACGGCACATCCCATTCCCAGTAACTCTTCAGTGAATGAGTGAATAAGCATAACAGGAAATATTCATGGCTCTGTCTTTACCCAGCATCACTTCATAACCAATATATAATGGCCTACAATTATAAAGTCAAATTTTTATTTCTGCCTTTCTCATCATAAAATTTTATTTTCCATTTGCTACTAGGCAAACTGGCAGATCTATCATTTATTTCTAAAACTGCCTTAGCATACCAATAATCTCAGTTTATTTCATCTTTTTTTGCTGTGGTTAATTATGACTGCCACTTACACATCAGAAGCACATTTACTATCACAGTCACTGACTCTCAAGAAACAAACTATACAACTTTAACCATACTGACCTCAATTTTAATAAAAGCATTGTCAAATTATTGCTCTTTATCCACCAATATTTGCAAGAATCAATAAATGAAAGGTACAAAGCTGCATAAAGGCTGAGAGTTGGCCTAAAAATATAATTGTATTATACTGCATAACATTGAGGAAAGAACCAAAAAGACATGTAGTTAGTTAGAACAGATTCAAAATTCTACATGGGCTCTATCTAACTATAGAATAAACATAGGAAATATATTTAGCAGGTAAAAACAAACCCATTATTTCCCCCCTCATATGTGTCTAAACAACTCAATGTAAATAAGGTGTTACTGAGCAAGTGACTAATCTTTGCTGTTTCATACACAAGTTCAGAGGTAAAAAAAAAATCAATTAATCACAAAAGCTTTCAAACAATGCAAACAGCATTAAGCACAGTAATTATAAGATAAGCATTTGAGCAATTTTCAGTTGATTGGGTGTGGGTGTGCAGAAGGAAACCTACACTTTGCCTGCTGGTACAAGAATGGCTTACATGCCAATTAGTGGTTATTGCTACTAATTATTAAGAACATTTTTAAGACTAATTAAAAATTAAATGCACCTGTATGATGGATCATAACTGCGTCGTGGTAAATTGCTCTGATTTTCCATATCAATCACACAGGAAATGTTCGGTGCAATGGAGAAGCATGATGACTCCAAGCATCAGGAGCAAGGCTACCTACCCCTGCACGTGCCCTCCTTGGGGAAGCATGGCTGGGAGGTGGCTTTTCTGCTCCAAAAATGAGCAGCATGGGTTGAATGCAACTAGGCCACGCTAAAGAAGACAACAGTTTGGGTTAATCCTCCATTTCTACATTAGTTTTTACCCTCATTGCCATAAAATACCACTGAGAAGCAAGAAAAAAGTAAAAAGAAGTTAAACTTAGACTCCTCCAAGAACTCTGCCCCTCCTGAAAACTAAGCTAGAGAAGGTTCCAAAATGTTTAGGGAATACCTGGACGCTGCTCTTACTTCTACCACGAACCAGAGTCACTTCACTATCCCCCTTGTTTCGGCATCTTTATCTTTAAAGCATGAAGATGGATCAATGGACCTTGGGGATTTCTTCCAATAAGAAAAATCTGTGTCCTAATATTCATATGACATGAACAAGGCAAATTAGAAAATACTGGGTGTGCAACCAGTTTGGGACTTTTCCATGAGTTGTTGAAAGCCTTGGCTGAACACTCGAATCACCTGGGGAACTTTGAAAAACTATAATGCCGAGGCCAATTCCCCAGAGACGTGAATTTAATTAGTCAACAGTGGAAAGAGGGCATCTGTAGCCTTGCAAAGTTCCTCAGGTGATTTTAATGTGTTCAGAGGGCTACAGAACACCATGCTGCTTCATAGACATTCGATCACTAGTTTTAATTTTAAAAAAATATACTGCGAGATATGTGTTTTGTGCCCCTTTCACAAACTAGGACACACATTTAGGGAGATGAGATACCTATTGCAGCACAAGTATAGCAGAGGCAGGATTCAGATCCAAATGTCTCTGCTCCAAAGATCCTGGGTTCTTTCGTTTACTTTAAATATATTAATACTGTCAGTTTTGTAAGTTGTCGAGTGATTCCTGCTGTAGCTTTTCTTTGATTACTATTTGTGTTCTTCTAGCACCTATTCTGAAAAACCTTTGATTCAAATGTCCTTACAGTTCTCAGATATTCAGGCAGATAGTATACATAATTAAAAGCATGAATTGGCCTGTTATTCCCGTAAGGAATTTTTTTAACACGCTATTTAATAGAAACAAAATGTTAGAAGTTCACGTGATGATGTTCCAGACAATCACAGCAATTGAGGCTTTTTCACTAACCAGCTGAACTTGAAAAAGGAGCATCTAGGTTCAGGATAGGAGACATTCGCAACCTCTCTGTGCCACACAGAACAGCATACAGAGACGGGGAGAGGAGGTCACAGGAGCAGTGAATGGAAAGTGAGGAGAATTTCCATTCCTCTCCACCGAAGTCCTTCAGGGCTAAGTCTAGGTTCTGTTGCTCTTAAAGCCGTCATATGTATTATCTCATTATCCTAGTGATTATCTCACCGGTTTCAGGACGCTGTTACCACTTATTTCATTATTATCTCCACTGGAAGTCTATGATCTTTTCAAAGGTAAGAAGCAATTTATGTCCCATCATAATTTTATTTACAATCTTAATTCTACACAGCCAAGATAAAGAAAGATAACCACTGCCTGCATAGGGATATTCTACTATCCGGTACCTTACTGGAGCTTAAGGAAACGAATCACCACCACCAAAAACCCCACCTCACGCCATATTCACTGCTCTCCTTTCCACCTGAAGTCAGACTACCTACCCGTTCACAGCCCAGCTGCCAACTCCCTCACCTGAAAGCAAGACGGAATTGTATTTTCACTCCAGCATTTAATTGGCAGATCCATATTTTGTTTTTGCTTGTTTTTTTCTTTCAGCAAAATCAACGTTCCTTCTTTCTGACTTTCCCTGCCAAACATATCAGATTGTGAGAGGTTTATGGATACACAGTAATTCATGGACAACCTGAAAACTAGGAGACTGCAAGAAGAGACTGCAAAAAAAAAAAAAAAAGTGTTATGGGGAGAGCGTGCGTGAATAATGGAAGACAGATCTGAGATAATTATTGAAGAAATGACAGCAACCATCACCGGGATTTGTTTTGCCAGGTTGTCATTTCAAAAATAATGAAGAACTATTAAATCATTTTCTTTTTTTTTCTCAGGGATATTAAAGAATAAATTAAATGAATACACAGATACTAATTATAAAGAACAGTTATAATAAGTTTGAGAAGCTAGCAACTTCATAACCCAACTCCAGAAATATTTATTATGCAAATGTATGAGGTCCATGCGGTGGCTTTCTAGATCACTGGCATTAGGTCTGGAGCTATCCTGCAGGAATAAGATGGTGGCTTAACTCGGTTGGGGGTCATTTTATTGCCAATTTAACTGGTATTAACTTAGTGGGTATTTAACTGCCACTAAAACAATTTAGGGCTCAATGCGCTGAAGTATCATTTTTCCTAATATTTTAGTGCGAGGGAAGAATTATTCCTCTGAATGCTATATAGTTTGGTGCTGGAGGCACCACTGTTTTCCAGTCCACAGTAATGAAACTTGCATTAGCAAAAGTGGGCTGGTTGCCTACCAAGAAAACAAATAATCTCTTTGAGAACTTGGTATCCTGCTGTACTTTATTGCGGTAAAACCATTTAAGCATCCCTCTTCAATGAAAGAGATTCTCAAAAATTCCTAAGTCATGAGCCCAATGATGTAGCATCCATCCTATTTCTCATGGAAGACCTTCGCTGAGAGATTATTATGTTGAACTCCCAACTTTTTGTTTTAGGAAAAGGAAACACATACACACAATTTCCCCACCAACACGAGAAACATGATCAGCTCCAAATTCAGAAAGATTTACAAATGCCACAACACAGTTATCTACCAGCAAACATATCATTTCTTTGTTTCACAGGACATCCAGGATGAATTATTCATGAAACCCCATTTCACATGCTTATTGTGTCTGGTGGCAAAGACCCCGCCTGCTCAGCCCCGGGAAAGGCGGAGGCGCTTTGCTGCAGGCCCAGTGCTCTGTGCCATGCAGGGACCAGCCGTGTGCTCTCGAGTTACTGGAGCACGCAAGCAGTTCCAGTGGCCTCAGCTGTGGAGACAGCTGTTTGCCCACCGTCTGCAATGGCAGAAATGTGTGGTAGGCTTCCCCCTAACAGCATGCCCTCCCTACACCACACACACACACAGAGACACCCCTCCCATGCTGTGCACCATACATTTTCCACTACCAAAGAAGAAGCCCCATGATTTGGGGACCAGAATAAACAACACATCACAGTTTAGAAAAACACTTTAGCTTCATGCAAAACTATCAGAACAGGGGCTGCTGCCTTCAAATCTCTCGCTCTTGTCATTTATGTATCAAAAGGTTTCTGCATGCATGAAATTCAACATGATTTATTGTTTCGTTATTGCCTTCTTTACTTACTTAATGGATTGACTGATGTGCCAACATCCTACAGGCAACAGAGGCTGTTTTTAAGATGGTTTTAAAGGAAGTAGACTGCAAACAGGAGTTTCGAGAACACAGTCGGCCCCTCCATGCTGGTTTGTATTCACACTGAGTTCCTTTTGGCTCTCGCCTGCTACCTGTCTCTGGCTACTCACCGACACAAAATACTGCACCTTGCACACCGTGGGAAGTGGCAGGGATGAAAGGCTAAAACATTAAGTGCGAAAGAGTAAAATATGGGGAGAAAATCTGAATCCTACAGCAGAGTTTCAGCCAATATAAGCATCTGTAGTAGGCGACTCCTGCATGGAGCTTGGGCTGGAAGCGGTAGAGCTCTCCACAACAATGGGGGTGATTAGAATTCCATCTGGCTTCATTTCTCCAAGGGAGGGAGGTGCCGACAGAGAAGCCCCCCAATCGGAATTCCTCTTATAGACCCAGCATCGTCTGTTTCTCTTACCAACACTGAACTCACTTTCATTTTATAAGGACATACTATACCTAAACTGCTCAATGTAACAAAATTCTCTAAAAACATTGAAAGAACAGGTCTAGGAGAAGTTCCACAGACTTCTGTAGTGTGCCTCTTGAATTTTTTTGTCACTTTATTAACTGTTCTAATATTGGGATCAGTTACAGTGAAACGGGGCCAAATCAAGGGGCGATTGTGGCACAGAGGGGGTCCCAAGATGGCACAGCTCACCGTGCCTGCAGCCAAGCGCCTCAGCATTTATAGAAATTGCGTGTTGAATTTGAGCAGGACGCTTATTTGATCAATGTTCTATGCAAGCGACATTTACGTGGGATCTCTGTAACCTTTTTTCCAAACGAACTCTGATTTGACATAATGCAGCGTAGAATGGCACCAGCCTTTGAGCTTGCATCAGAAACGCGTTTTATTTGGATCCAATTCAGACTCTTAACGAACTGGTTCCCGTAAAGGCAGCAGATGGGAGTGAGGCAAATGGAAGCGTGTGTGGGGCCTCACACCCAGCACCCACTGCCGCTCCTCTGCACCGAAGGCTTTCCTGAGTTAGTTGGTTAGTTAGTTAGCTAATTAGTTAGCCACATTCCAGCTGAAACTTTTAATTATAATTAGCATATTTATCCTACCAATCCACCAAATTGAGGCATGAAAACTATAGTCCAGCCAACGCAAGAGGATTCTCGCCTTCTCTTTCTCTCTCCTACTGATTAATGTGGCGAACGCTGCCAGAAGATGGTCCAACGGTTTATAAACCTGGCAGAGCTGGAGCCAGACCTTCTTTTCCAAAGGTCAATTAAAAATGCTCCCTGCACTGTAAACAGAATTCTCCATAGAAGAATGCCACGCACTGCCCAAAGTGGTCTCTTAATAGAAAATATCAATTTGATTTTCCTCAGGAGATTCGCTCTCCTTTTGCAATGCAAATATTTTCAAGTGTACTAAACACGTTTTAGCACCTCAACATAGGCACTAAAGCTATTTGCATGCAAAATTACCCAGAGTAGGCAGACAGGCACAAGCTTATGCTAGCACCATATGTGCTAAAGAATTTGAGCCAGGAAACAACTAGTATCTGGACGTTATTTACAATTTAAATTTAATTTTACATTATTATTCAAATGAGAGTTTATATATAAGTCTCTATTAAAATTAATGCTTCACATGGAACAAAATTTCACCAAAAATTATGTTTTTAATAGTGCTGGGATTTTTTGTTCCAGCTACATAAGCCACTCCAGAAGTACAATACAGCACTCTTGTTCCTTTTCTTCCAACGTTACCTGCATGTATGGTTCCTTTTTCCCTCTCAAAAGTTCTCTTGGAGAGAAGAGCAAAATTACAATTTTGATTGGAAGGCCTATGAAAACGCAGACCAAGCCCAACACACTAAAGAGCATGAGTGATTTGAGAAAATACACACAACTTGGAAATAGCACAGAACATTGTCCCAGTCAGTTAAAAACACCTTTTTTTTTTTTCCTTTCCAAGAAGCTCCACATGTTTTGTGAACAAGGGAAATGATTTTGGTTTAGCACTTAGTTTGCAAATTGCAATGTGTCACACTGTCCCCATAAAGTAGCACTTCTTTTATGTACTCAGGAACACAATTAACCCTCTCTCTCTAGTATGCTTTGTGTAACCCAATGAAGAAATCTTTTTAAATCTATTGCCAATAATTGGATGGTGTGCCTAGGGATCCTTTGTTAATCTGTGTGAAAACAGAAGATGGCTTTCTTCTTTATCTATTCAAGTAATTTTCCATTTCAAGTGTGGTAAGATTTCATGCTTTTAATATCATTAGTTTACATATGTAATAGTTTACATTTCTTTTAGAAGAAAAATGCAACGATTGCTTCCAACTTTCTTCAATCTTTCTCTTACCTAGACAGTCTATAAGTGGACTCTCGGAAGCTATTTGAGAAGTGAAAATATCACAGTAATCCTCTCCCCAGCTACCTAGCCCGTGATGCTGATTTTTAAAACTGCATTTTGTGTGTACATTAACTATTAGAGCTTGTTAAGATAAAGATAATACCTGGTGAGTGCTTAGAATCTGTTACTTAGTAATCCATTTTAATATAAATCTAAGTACAAAAAGGAAAAGTATCTCTTAAACACTAGACTGTGAACAAATCTTTTTAAAACTATAGCTATGGAAATGAACTTGGGGTGAGGGAATAAAAGAAAATCAATATTCTGTTTCATCCCAAGAACAGCATCAAATATACTCAGAACATTAACTACAGAGGATCCCCCCACCCCCAGACTAAGATAGTCAAACTTATTATAAACCCAACATATACAATTTTATTTTTGAAAACTTCAAGTATCATTCTAGGTCAAACATCTTGTTTGCTCTCTTTTCTTTCTTTTTTTGAAAATGTGGAGGAAGAAGCTGCTTTCTTCTTGACTTGCAATCAGTCTTAGAAATGTTGAATCATTGCCTAGGTGCATGAACTCAATTCTGAGCAGCTTTAATTTATAGCAGCCAACGTTTCTATAACATAAGCTCTCTAAAAGAGGCCCACAGGAGAACCAGAATTCTGTGGTTGTGTAGAAAGTTTAATGGGTATGGAAAATCTCCACGTTTACACGTCTATCCTTGCATATTAATATCATCACATTTAAAGGGTGGTTTTATTTCAAACATTGAATTAATTAAGAAGGGAACGTCCAGGTCGAGTTATGATGCCAAATCAAATGCCAATAGCGCCCTCTACTGGCTACTACAGGAAAACATCTGATCTCTATCAATCAGAAAGAAATTTACTGTTTACGAAGCATCTTCACCAAATCATTTTCTTTTCTTTTCTTTTTTTTTTAATAGCTAAGCTTCTTGGCAAATTTGAAAGACGGTCATTTATAGTTATTTCATGACAAATACAAATAATTATAAAATTAAAAGTTGACAGTTTTGCAAATTTTCTATTAATAAACAATTCCTACCCTCACTAAAAAAGCACCTGATATCCTCCTTGCCCAACATCCTTTATTACATGGGATATGGGTTAAGGTTAAAATATAACTAAGGTTATATCTGGCATTGCATTTTCTAAATTCTACACAAATATCAAATTTGTTTCCAAGAAGAAAAAAAATCTTGATAGAAGTTTCAAGAAGATAGAAGATCAAATTTCTAAATGATACTTCTTTGATTCTTATTAAGTTCTTAAAGAAAAACCCAAGAGTGATTTTTATTGTTATTTTATTGAGGATAAATAGATCACAGATCACACACACGTTGTTCATCGTTTGGAAGCAAAGAAGTAATTCTTGTATTTAAACTCTAACATTTGATTTAACAAGGAGCTTAATGAGGACAGTAAAAGCACATACAAATGTAAAAAATAACATACATTTTCCTCTTAAAGTCCTGTGCATTCCTTCAAAGAGACTATTGCCTTCCACCAACTGAAACAATCAATCTCTTTGGCTTCACTCATTTAGAGCTGTCTCACCCCTGGATTCTCCATCCCCACAACTCTTGGCCTCATTTTCCACACAGCCATATTCCCTGCACATAAATGGAAAATGTAATAGCACACTCAGAAGTTTTCAAACCCCACTCACTTTGACAAGTGAGACTCGACAAGGTTGATATCATAAGCTCATGGAGAGATTTTAGAATTTCGATGTAAACACACTGTGAAGGCCAACATTTCTTCTTTAGAAAGCAAGAAATACAGCACTGTAGAGACAGGACCTTGTTCCAGGAAGGCTCTGTTACAAGGAGGTCTCTCCCCCACCCTACACTCTTACTATAGAAATTTTGAAAGAAAACTTGTAATATTTAAAAGATTACCAAAATAGAATAATTAGTTCACTCTTTTTCACTTTCTTTTTCCACCAACTTCCCCCACTACATACACCATACACGCTGCCTCAAAAATATATGTATCCTTTATCTTTGGGAAGTGAGCCATTTCTGTTAAAAGCCATTTCATTTCTGCATCTTAAACTTGGTATCTTAATTTAGGAAATCACGTTGATTTCTTAAAGCATCCATAATTGGTGTCAAATCCACAGAGAATCGTTTTATGACAAGTTTTCCTTGTTTAACAATATAATTATTGTTGAATTATAGTACATGAATATTTTCGGGAATTTTCTGACTTCATTAATTGTCTTGAATCACTGATTCTCGCTTAGAAGCTGAATTTTTGAAACAATTAGTTGCAAATGTGGTTTTGGAATCAGACAGGTCTCCTGAATCAAACTTCAGCTCTGTAATTTATAAACTGTGTGATGTAAGGCAAGTCCCTTAAACTCGGTGACCCTCAATTTCCTCATTTGTAGAAAGGAAATAATCACCTATCTCTATCTCACTGGGTGGCTCACTGAGGTTTCCATGAAATAACATGTGTACCATGCATAAGCTGATTTCCTGATGCATAATAAACAACCAATGTTGCTATTCCTGTCCAATAAATGAAAGAAAATTCTTATGTGAGTGAAACAATGTAACTGACTTTTTTATTTCCAGGAAGGGGAAACCGCGACCATAGTCATCTAAGGAAATTCTGAACACTGATGACCTTGATCAGAAAACTGAGAAGCAGATACCATCCGCAATAAGGATTCAAGTTTGATGGGTGAAGCAGCCCCACTTCTTACCCGGTGGAATGCACCACAGTATCTCCCCTTTGATATCCTGTTTGCAGGGAAGTAACAACTTGGAACCTGGACTTGGAGAATGAAGTCGTCTTTAACGGGTCCTCCAGAGTGAACCTCGATCGAACAACGTGTCCAGGACAGATTATGACTCAGAGGAAGAATCAGCTGAAAATCTGTAGATAGATCTTATTCCAACCCCACATTGGACTTGTACTACCTCTGTGTCTTGGGGCCAGTTCCTCAGTTCTGAGCTTCATTCTGCAAAGTGAGGGTAATTCTACTTCACAGAGCTGGGTGAGAACATGTGGATCTGCACAGTCTGGCTCTTCCCCTCCCCTGCAGCCTCTTCGGCTTCATACCTGATCCTCGCTCCTTCTGCAATCACCAAACTGACCTTGGAAGCCCGAGCCTCATTCTTCCCTCATTCCTTCACACGCCCTCTCTCATTTGACGCCTGCTGCTTCATCATGTCTCAGCTCAGTCAGCTCTTCTTTGTGGAAATCTTCCTTGATCTCACAGAGGAGGCAAAATCTCTTCCATGTGTTTTGCAACAACTATATAGTTCTCCTTCCCTTTGGCATTTACCACATATATAATTGTATTAGATGGACTGTCTCTCTGCTAGACTGTAAGTCACCCAAGGGCAGGGAACATCCATTTTGTTTACCATTGTATCCTCAATGTCCGACCAAGAGTAGGTACTTCATAATTGTCTGTTTAATAAATAAATGGAAATCCAGCACATAATAGGTATTTGGAAAGTCTCAGTTATTACTATAAAATCTCAGTATCAAAGAGACCTTAGAGGTCCTCTAGAAGTTACTCCAAAACACTTTTTCTTTAACTATGTCTCCAATAATTTCTCACCCTTTTAAGATCAGTGAGCACATAGTCTCAGGACCTCACAATCAACGGGTGCATCCACATTTCTTGGTTGTTATAAATCGCACTGCACTTTATAATGAAAACAATCTCTCCACTGCACAGAGCTTTGAATGTGATGACAGTAACTCTGAGCCATGCAGCCCCACATGGGATTTTATGCAGTGAAAAGACTGGAAATTATTTACTTTGGGAAGAGAACCAATGGGGGTTTCTGAGCAAATCTTTGTGCACTGTGAGAGGCTGTGTATTTGTGGGGGTGGGAGGGCCTGAACTGCATTCTCAGATGTTCCCCTGTTTGCATATTTACTGTACTGCCCACCCCCTCTAAAATTCTGTCACTGGGTGAAAGTGGCGATCATGCCTGGGAACTATTTAATGCCATAATAAAACTTACTGGAAGTGTGGCAACACAGGAAAGAAAGTGTAGTGGCAAAACTGTAGGACATTTAAAATTTTTTTCCACTCATTAAAAAAAAAACAAAAAAACACCCTTAGAAACTTGAAGGGCAGGAAATGCTGCCCCTTTATTGCCTTTTCAGCCAAATGCCTTTCCGGACATATCCCTTAACCCATGTTATTAATATTGATCCCTCAGGGCCTAATACAATCTCCTCCTCCTCTCTGTTCAGATCACCCCAGAATGGACTGACCTTTTTCTGAATTCCCATCATGCCTCTTTACGTGCTTTATTCTTCTGCTGATGGTTCATTTTTCTCACTCAACTCTCTGGGAAGGCAGGAACACTGCAGGTGGGAACACCCATTCCAGGAGGGCCGTGATAAGTAGGGTCTATTGACACCCACATGGGATTGGAACAGCAAGACCCAGTGGAATTTCATTTCTTCACCCTATGATCACTGAGGACCTGGCCCAGAATCTAGTCCTCACCGATGAAAGCAGGGGGGAAATAATCTCCACAAATTATTATTAAAATTAAAATATATTAACATATGGTGAACTATCCAGCATTTGCCTCACCATCCTTCCTCCTACCAAGTCACTGATTAAAAATGTAGTCAATGAATTCTCATATATTTTTATAAAGCTTTGGTGCTTTTATTTCTATTTTCTAATTAGGGCACATAAGCAGTGTTTTTAGAAAATTTGACCATTTCAGACAAGTGTTAAAGAAGAAAATACAATTTAAACAACTGACATATTCAAGGAACTAATACATGCAAAGACCACGCTGTCTGTTGCATATTTACGTTATCCCCTTTAATTTTGTCAGCAAAGCAAGAGGTAGATACTAATATTGTTCCCATTTTCCATATGAAACAACAAAGGCACCCAGTAAGTGATGGACTTGGGAGTTGAAGTCAGCAGCTAGCTCCAAAGCTTGATCACCATGCTAGCGCAACTCCAAAAATTATCCATAAAACAACCACAATAGAGAAAAAAATCCACACTATTGATGTACTGCAGCTTCCAATGCCTCCTTCTAACTATATATTCACGCATATACCACATATGCATAAACAAAGCTATGTGGTAGTTTTAATATCAAAATTGGGATCATACTATATGTGGAGTTTTTCCTCCATTAAAATTATATTTGGCACATTTTAATGGTACAAAAATTCTTTGGATAGGCTCAGCACCTGTAGCTCAGTGAGTAGGGCGCCAGCCACATACACTGAGGCTGGCGGGTTGGAGCCTGGCTCGGGCCTGCTATACAACAATGACAACTGTAACAAAAAAGCAGCCAGCGTTGTAGTGGACACCTGTAGTTCCAGCTACTGGGGAGCTGAGGCAAGAGAATTGCTTAAGCCTAAGAGTTTGAAGTTGCTGTGAGCTGTGACACTACTGTACTCTACCAAGGGCGACGTAGTGAGACTCTGTCTCAAAAAAAAAAAAAAATAGAAGAAAAAAGAAAAAATTCTTTGGGTATAGGCTTTTAGTAGTGACTACATATTTTTTTCTCTTCACTGAGCCATTCTTCTTTTGAACTTTCAAAAGAGTAATTCATCAAATAATACTTGACGTGTAATTTTTCTTCAGGTTACTCTTTTTTTTTTTTTTTTTTTTTTTTTTTGGCAGTTTTTGGCCAGGGGGGGGGTTTAACCCCCCCCCACCCACAAATGGGGCCCGTGGCCTAAGCCTTTGAGCCCCC